>NIVC01003451.1:0-41293 GCA_002269645.1 Macrostomum lignano | reverse complement strand
TAAGCCTCCACGGCAGCTTGACTGAGTAGCGCCCATCCTGGAATTGAGTGCCAATTCGAAAGGCCGATGCTCGGGTTCGGATGCGCTGGTAATGCAATGCTTCAAGCGTCCAAAACGTCTCCATGGAACAGTTGTCAAGGCCTTTGTTGGCTCCGTGTGTGCAGCAGAGAAGCACTTGCTCTTTTTGTCTTCCAGTCCTCCTGCCGAAATGGCGTCGGACAAGGAGCCACACAGGAGCCACCCAAGCTGACCTGCTACCGCAACCAGCCCGGTGCTGCTCTCAGAACGATCCACTTGTCCTGTGACAAGGTCATAGAACTGGTAAGCTCCTATGAGGATGTTGATCTCTGGATGCTGCTCGCTGCCGATGTCCCAGTCTGCAGATCCAGATGTGGGAAGTGATCGCTGCGCAAGCTGTTGACAACTAGCTGATGAGAGCAGATGTAGGGTACTGGTGCGCAATGTAAAGGGAGTGACGCTGTCAAGCTTGCGAAGTTGGAACTCGACCTTTTCCGTTTGTAAGACCTTGGGCTCGGTGCCTCCAAATGTCCTCACTTCCATTGTATTGTCTCTTTGCCGATCACACAGAGTCCCATACGCTCAGCTACGCCCGACGGGATGAAGAAACGGTTGCTCCAGAGTCAAAGAGAATTCGAACCCGTGTTTCACTGCAGCCATCTTGTGAAATTAGTACAGCTCCCGCAGTAGGAAGAACTACTGTCTGGGCCTTGGTGACCATCGCCATAGTCTTTACTTCGTGGCTCTGACACTCTGAGCGGCCGACTGTTCGACTTTCTTCTTCCCTGAACCCGCCGTATCGAAGGTGCAACTAGGCGTCTTGTCTGTCGGTCTCGGTGGCCGTTCTACTCGCGCAGCGCAGAGACTGGGATGATGCTGTAACTTGCAGACGTCACGCCGCTTCTTTTGATAACAAGTCTTTGTGGCATGACCTTTAGAGAGGCAATTGAAGCAGCGTCTTTGTTCTTTCAAGAACTTAAGCCTAGAAGGCACATCCACCAGTCGATTGCAACTCTCCGGAGCATGTTCAGCGTCACAAAAGGACACACGTTGCTGGCTCTGGCGACCTTCGTAGCCTTCGTAGCCTTCGTCTGTAAAGCGGATACCGTGCCTTCCTTGGTTTGCTTGTCGACCGTGGAAGCCTTCGATGAACTGGCTGCTTGAACTCCTGCTCCGAGAACAGCTTCTTCTCTAACCAGGATTTCTAAGTCCAAGACACTGAGGAATTCCTTAATCAAATCTAAGCTGTTCTCATCCGTCACCTGTAGCTGACTGTCACCATAGAAAGGCCGTACGGCAACCATCCTGGCAGTTCTAAGCATCCCGCGGCGGACCACTTCCGGTAACTTCGCTAGCAACTTGGGCAGCAACATAGTCTCGTATGAAGTAACACTCACCCGAGATTCTCCAGGCTGCGGACATTGCCGTTGACTTGATAGTAGAAGTTTCTGAGGTGGTGGACTGAAGCACCTGAACAAGTCAGCGCCGAGAACTACGCCAGATGCTCGCGCACGGCTCCACTCCAGGATCCGAACCGTCGTTGCAGGTTATCGATCGCGATCTTGTAGTTCTCGGCTGTGATGTTAAGGCCGGCGATCGAATTCTAGGCTTCTGAAAGGCACGATTGCAGGTAGCTAAACTTGTCGACGACGCTGAGGCTCGGGTTGTCGTGGATGCTGGAGCTGAAGCTGTCCCAGAATGCAGTCCATTGCGTACGATCTCCATTGAATGCTATTGGCGGCAGCTTGGGCAGCCTAATGGCTGGCGTAGTCGTCAAAGCAGCATTCTCTCGCGGTGACGTGGATGGAGTTGACTCTTTCGTTTGCTGTTGCTCTTTAGCCTGCATGCGGCTTTCTCGCTCGGCCTGAAGACTCTGCAGTCGCTTGGCGAGACTCGAAATCATCTTCCCAGCCAACAGCTCGTACTCCATCGTCTTCTCCACTTCCCATTGGAGTATTTTCTCGTCGATCTCAACGGACAGCTCTTCATCCGCTGCCAGCAGCTGTTGCTTTTTGAGGTGCAGGGCTTCCAGTACGCTGTCGATGTCATCCTCAGCAGCCTCTGAGTTGAGCAGGTCTTAGGGCTTTCTGAGCCAATCTGGTGACCTTCGCTCTCAAAACTCCACGCTTTTTGGAATCCATGCTGAACTGATAAGAAATCGCTGAGTCACTGGAGCACTATAGAGCCAATACTTTCACTTTACTGTGATTTCAGTTCGGGCGCCATGTTGTAGAAATTGAACAAGTCTGAGGGCCGTCAATTTAGCTAACAAGAAAAAATCAACAATTAATCGCTCACTAAGAGGCGTGCAATACCTTATATTATATTTAGCTCAGTCTCTCGCAACAACCACCCCACCATACGTACATAGGAGGGGGGACACCAAGCGTACACACAAACCATAGACTGCTAGGCAGGCGCACAACTAACCCTAACGCCCACAAAGCGTACATTTCAGCTCTGGTGGAAGACGCGAGCTTGCCTCCGGGCACTTTCCTCCTTTCTAACGTCAGCTCCATGCTTCTGCCCTTGACGACAATGCCACCTACACCAGCGGCATCGCTGTCAACCGATCCATCCGTAAAGTTAATCACATCCGCTTTAACTCCGGCCTCCTTGATACAAGCGATGCCCATTTGCTTATGTCCAATTGCTAATGGGACATAAATCAGACACTTGCACTCCTCAGTCTCGACCGGTCGAACCCCTTCCGCCTGGATGTTACTCATAATTCCTCTCCACTTCTTGCTGGACATCACCCTCTTCACATCCGCGAATCTTGGTACCTTCTGCTCCCATTTCTTCATCAGCTCCAAAACCAGTCGGTTCTAGTTCGGCCTATTCAAACGCCTGCTCCCTCTGTCTTCCGCCAGCCTCCACCTGGTAGAGCCCTTCTTACACCTGAGCATACTGTCAAGCCTCTGTACCGTCCCACACCTCGTCGTGGGCATTGGTGTCGCCACCGACTAGCCATCTCTCGCTCCCTAGCATTCTATTCAGCGCTTACCTTCCAATTACCATCCGCATTTGGGGCATGTAGCAGTTAAGCACGCACAGCATCTCTCCACAAGCTTCTGGACCTCCATCGCCATCGCTTCAAGCCGCCCTCCATCAAGCCCGCCCCGGGGCCTGCCGCTTCTTGTAGCATAGACCTCTAATGTAGACAGCCAGTCCTACTTCTCTCGCTCTCCAGCATCCTGCTTCTCTGTGCCTGTCTTGCTTCAGCAGCTTGAACCCTGATACGTACGGGTGCGGATCTTCCATCCTTATTTTCGCTTCCTGAAGCAGCGCTATGTCGATTTCTTTTTTCTCCAGCAGCCCGGCCAGCTCCGTTTTTTAGCGTGTAGATGACCGCAGTTCCACTGTAACACGTTCCAACCGGGCTGCTTTCCGACCTCTTCCCTCTCCTTCTCGGCGTTACCAACATCCGTCTCTCTGTTCACCATCCATCTGCTCCTGGCGCACTTTGCTTCGTCCGCAGCCTACGAGCCGTATTCTTTGCACTTCCACCCACCTCCCTTCTTCCATTCTTGCACCCGCTTCCTACTCACTTTTCCCGTAAAACAAACTTTGATGACGGTGGTACCAATGCACTCTCTTGGTACACCGCGCGCAATTTGACCTTCCAAAGCTAACTGGCTGCAAATTCTATGTATGAATTGTATCGGATTTTACTGTATTTAACTTGATTTCTACTCGAATGGAAAGATTTGTGTGTGAGGTTACGAATAAATTGAATCGGTGCATGTAAAACCATTAAATTCTCGAATATTACTTACTAAGGTGAACAAAACTTATTCACCAGAAATAAGCACTGTAAAAAATATTCAAACCTGCATCACTTTCCAATTTAGAAAACGACAAACAGCTGTTGTTCACTATTGTTCCGAACGTGCAGTTGAAGGCTCTGGAGACATTCAAACATCAACAAAACTACAAAATGCCTGCCGATGGATCTCTGCCTCCGGTCTACAGATCCGATCTCATCGACGAGCTTCCTCGAGCTGTGAGGCAGTCGGGAATGACCAAGATGGTCGTCGAGATGCGCAAAGACAATAAAGTCGTCTCTCAAGTGGCATTCGATGTTTCCACCGACACTGACAAGCTCGACAAAGAGAACTGGTTTCGCTGTTAAGACTGTACTCATCTTACCCTTATCCAATTAGTCGGAAAGAGTTCAACTACTTTTCTTTGCAAGGGATGCTAGCCGAAAATTCTACATCAGCAACCACTATGGAGGTTGCACCAGAGATTCAGGCTTCATCATGGTGTCTGACTCGCGCGGCAGCTGCGACTGGGTAACTCGAGGCTGGCGAGGCTCTCCTCCGAGTCTGGCCTACAACCGAGAGCAGGGTCGATCGTTCCACGAAAGCGTGGGCTACGCGGACAGGCTAATAATTTATCTTGCGAAAGAGGTACTGGATCCACGGGCCGAGTTTAAGAAGCCGCTCATTGTTGGTACGATATACTTTATGCCAATATTTTGCTCTAAATGCTCGTAAATCCAGTGCATGTGATCAAAAGCAGTGTATGGTTAGTCGTAATTGAATTCACCCGCTGAGTTAAGTTAAGTTGAGTTACTTCTTTATGACGCATAGGAGAGTACTGGTAAAAAACAGATCACTAATTTTAGGATTCTACCTGTAAACGTCTCAACTTTGGAGCTTCAGAAAAAACAAACATCAATGTAACCAACGTTGATGGCGAATTTTTAAATATCTAATAATTGCAGATGGCAACAAGCAAGTGCTGTTCACGATCAAATCCAATATCAACACCGAGGCCTTGTCTGCGTACTCTGTCCAGCAGAACTACAAGGTTCCGACTGACGGGTCTCTGCCTCCTGTCTACAGATCTGACCTGCTCGATCAACTCGCCCTCACTGTGAAGCAATCAGGAAAGACAAATATTGTCGCTGAGATGGAGAAGGACGATCGCGTGGGCGCTCGGATGGTGTTTGACTTGTCAGAGAAGACCGACGAGATCACACTGATGAACTGGTTCTCGCGCTCTCGACTCGTCTCGTCGTATCCATTCAATATCGATCCGAAACAAAGCATGAACTACTTTAGTATTAACGGGGACGCCCCTTTGAAACGTCGCTTTTTGGCCTCATTTTCTTACGGTAGTTGTGTCAATGATCGAGGTTTCTGGATGGTGTCCGACAAACGCGATGGGTGCACCTGGGCCAACGAAGGCTGGAAGGGCTCGGCTCCAGTGCTGGCGTACAACAGATACCGAACTGCCACCTTAAGGAGCGGAGTGGACTATGCTGATCGGTTCACAATCTACCTGACGGACTCGGTGCGGAACTGCGAGAGGAGTTCAATCGGACAGTCATGTTTGGTAAGTGTGTTATTTAAAGCAGTTAGTATTTGTTGCCTTTATGCTGATTGGTTGTTCCTGTTGTTTGGTGTGGTCTTGAAGTTCGGCAATCTTGAGGGAGACCTCACCGGCGTTCCATTGGAGAAACCGAATTGACTCCTGGCGCTCGATGGTGCGGAAGCAGGCGGAGCGGTTGGCGTGCACCGGGGTCACCTCCGGGTGGCACGGGGGTGATGCAATGCATGCTGCTAAAGGCATTCTGTGTTGCAACGGTTCTTTTGAGGCCGGTGTACACTTTGTGGCAATAGTCGACCCAGCGGTTGCAAGGGATCAGCGGATGACGGCGCGGACTTTGTGGCTTCAGCCGCCGCAACAGGCCATGTTCGGATCCCGGGTCGCAGCAGTTTTCACAAAGGGCGCCAGCGCGACGGCCGGCAATCGACTTGACGGGGTCCGGTATCGCCGAGTGGCTCGGACAAATTCCGAGAGTGCACCCCTTGTACCTGGGGATTTCTCTGCATGCTGTCGTGCGATGGCAAAACGAGGTGCAGTCTTGGCCGGCGCATTTGAGCGGGATGGTCCCGGTGTGAATACTGGCGTCGTAGGAAAGGCACAGGGTCTGGAGTGACTGCGGAGCGGTGGCGTGGCTGCCGAGTCTCAGAGTGTCGCTCATCAGGACCAAGAGTGTGATGGGCGCTATACGTCCATACCTGGTTCCGTAGATAGCGTTAGACCCAGCTGTAATAAATTTTTTGGCAAGTTTTCTTCATGGTGTGCTTTGGCAGTGTAGGAATGGGAGACCTTTTCTGAGAGTCTGGCCGGAGCGTTTGCAGTCGTTGGGGCTTGGGTTGCAGCAGTGGCAAAAAAGAAGTGCCAGAACTTGGGGCATCGGACGAGCTGGAGCTCAGAGAAATAATCACCTCCGTAATCCGCGGCCAAGTAGTGTGTGCCCACCGGGTTAGGTGGTTGCCTGGTAGCAGGTATCGTGGTATGGCAAGCCCTAGGCCATCCGAGTCATCTCGGAGAGGCGATGCCTATGACCATAGCCACTTCATTTTTAATAACACGGCTTTCCGTACCTGTTGATACGACGGGCTTCTGCTACTGCTGTTGTTGTAAAGGGCTAGCCTTCCAGGAAGCGCCTCCGAACTCCGGGCAGGGAGGGGACAAGCCACGCATCATCCTGGACTCCGGAAGGGTGGTTGCTGCCAGCGTGGGAGCATGGCATGTTATCCTCCCACCGGAGCCAGTCAGCGCCAACGTCATCCCAGACGAGTCAGCCAGGGGACCAGACGCAGCCTCGCCTGGGGCGAGTGGTGGACCGGCCGACCCTGGCTTCGGCGCCTGGTCTGTCGCACTCCCGGCCGAGTCGGAGCGCCTGCCTGATAGCAGGGCGGCAGGGACGCAGGCAGCCGCTGTGTCCCTGTCGATAGCCGAAGGGTAGACACTTTGGTTCTCCTGCCGCCGGCAACCGGCAGGAGCCGACGACAGGATTAAGCCGGGTCGCCACGACAAGGCAGCGTCCATGACCGTGCCCCCGATGGACTGGGGCACGCGGTCCCTGTTGGGGCCGGCGGGCTGCTGCTGCTGCCGCTGTTGTTGTTGTTGGTGTTGTTGTTTTTGTTGTTGTGTTTTTTTTTGCTACTCACGCTACCGTATTGCCTGGTGTTTGCTGTTCTAGTGGTTTGCTTCTCTACCACTTCCAGAATTTGGGGACGCCTTTTCTGAAGTGGTTTGGGTCTTTCAGCGCCATCACGTCTCACTCACTTCTCTGACAGAAAGTTGCTGGGCATTGGACTATGTGAGTCACGGTTTCCTCCTCACCGCTGCACATCTTGCAGTGGCCGTTCTGCACCCTCCTTATTCTTTTGCAGTAGACTCCGAGTTCAAGTGAGTAGCCCGTTTTCATTCTCATGAAGCTGTTCGCCTTATCTCTGCTGCCGTAACAGGGGTCCTTGGCCGGTCCTCAGGTTCCGTATTTTTTTCGGGACCGCTGGTGCGTGCGCGTCTCAGCCGGGCAAGTTGCTTCACTACAACACTGGCGAGGACCGGGGTGTCCTCCTGCTGAGTATGGACGGCTGCTCCAGCCAGACGGTCTGCCTTCTCGTTCCAGAGGCCACAATGTGCGGGTATCCATCTCCACTCGATGGTGACTCTTACTTCATGGCAACCTGGACTTGGGTTTCCACGGCGATCGGGTTCCTTGAGAGCCCGCGCAGTGACTGCAGGCCGCTTTTGCTGTCAGTGATTACCCAGACTCTCCACCGCTCCTCCCTGTGGTGCTCTAGGAGGTTCGGAGCTCTTTCAATTGCTCTGAGCTCGGCTTGGAGCGAGAGCATTGGTAACCAGCCGGTCGTGCCGATCCATGTTGTTTGACCTTCCAAAGCTAACTGTCTGCAAATACTATGTATGAATTGTATCGGATTTTACTGTATTTAACTTGATTTCTACTCGAATGGAAAGATTTGTGTGTGAGGTTACGAATAAATTGAATCGGTGCATGTAAAGCCATTAAATTCTCGAATATTACTTACTAAGGTGAACAAAACTTATTCACCAGAAATAAGTACTGTAAAAAATATTCAAACCTGCATCACTTTCCAATTTAGAAAACGACAAACAGCTGTTGTTCACTATTGTTCCGAACGTGCAGTTGAAGGCTCTGGAGACATTCAAACATCAACAAAACTACAAAATGCCTGCCGATGGATCTCTGCCTCCGGTCTACAGATCCGATCTCATCGACGAGCTTCCTCGAGCTGTGAGGCAGTCGGGAATGACCAAGATGGTCGTCGAGATGCGCAAAGACAATAAAGTCGTCTCTCAAGTGGCATTCGATGTTTCCACCGACACTGACAAGCTCGACAAAGAGAACTGGTTTTCGCTGTTAAGACTGTACTCATCTTACCCTTATCCAATTAGTCGGAAAGAGTTCAACTACTTTTCTTTGAAGGG
Organism: Macrostomum lignano; assembly: GCA_002269645.1. Lineage (NCBI taxonomy): Eukaryota > Metazoa > Platyhelminthes > Macrostomidae > Macrostomum > Macrostomum lignano. The sequence continues at coordinate 32,995 of NIVC01003451.1, read as the reverse complement.
GATGCTAGCCGAAAATTCTACATCAGCAACCACTATGGAGGTTGCACCAGAGATTCAGGCTTCATCATGGTGTCTGACTCACGCGGCAGCTGCGACTGGGTAACTCGAGGCTGGCGAGGCTCTCCTCCGAGTCTGGCCTACAACCGAGAGCAGGGTCGATCGTTCCACGAAAGCGTTGGGTACGCGGACAGATTGATCATTTATCTGTCAAACGAGTTCCTTGACCCACGTGCCGAATACAAAAAAATTATTATTTTCGGTGAGTCGTATTTGCTTTATATTAAACGGGTTTGCCGGACCCTTTAAAGCTACTACTGACGTAGTTGATTAATAAAGCTAATGAAAATTTTATTTCATGTTTCACTCTTTAATTTCTCTCTATTTGCAGAAGAATACAAGCAGCTTCTGTTCACAATCAAGGCAAATGTCGACCGAGAGGCGCTTAACGTGTTTTCGCATAGGCAGGACTTCAAAATGCTGGCAGACGGTTCGCTGCCACCAGTGTACCGCTCCGATCTCTTGGACCAGCTGGCCTTGACTGTAAAGCAGTCGGGCAAGTCAAGGATGGTTGTTGAGATGCGCGAAGGCAAGAGCGTCGTGTCGCAGGTGATTTTCAACGTTGCCAAGGATACGGACAAGTTGACTCGCGAAAACTGGTTCTCGAAGGAGCGGATCGAGTCGTCGTACCCATTTTGGATCGGCCGGACTGAATTCAGCCAGTTTTCGCTGAATGCGACTCATCCAGAAAGCGGCATTTCTCAATCAGCAGTACGGGCGGGGGCTGTGACACCGAGCGCAGCTTCTTTGTCGTTTCGGACAAGGAAGACTCCTGTCCCTGGATTAGCGAGGGCTTCAAGGGATCTCTGCCAGTTCTGGTTTACAACTACATCCAGGATGCTCCTAGCAGAGTGGGCAGCGGCTACGCTGATCGGCTGGTAATCTACCTTATGTAGCAGGAATTAATTCTTTTCAATGTTTTAGTACAAGTTAATTAATAATTATTAAGCCCGCCTCAACATCCGGTAGTCTATCTGTGTGCAGAATATCTTAGTACTTTTTCAATAGACTTTGATAACAAACCATGTAGGACTTCACGATTTTAATATTGCAACCCATGATATAGCTTCTACATGAATGCTGTAAACTCAATATTTTTATGAGTATTTGACAGCCGATTCAATGAGCTTTGATTTTTTAAACAGTGTTGATTTATGATCGTGATGACAAACTAATATTTTTACTTTTAAGTTGATGAGAATAGTTTTCGAAAATAAACTTGACAAGGAATGAAATTTTCAATATTAAATGTTGTTTCTAATTGTTGCTTCTATTGTAGATTAGTTTTGCGTTCCGTGTTTTTTAGTTTTTTGTAGATTAAGTTTGAAGAGAGCTATAGCTATCCATAATCTATTTTAAACCCTGCAGGTGAGAATTTTTTGTAAATACTCGTAGTTAATATTCAATGAAGTTTTTTGTTAGACTTGAATCAATTTCGCAAATGCAGCTAAGCAATCTAAGAATGCTAGTTTGTCATGATATCTAAAAAACGAGTTAGCGTATCTTTGCCGTCCATTGACAACGAGCGCTCAGCTAGTTGTGGCTTTGGTGAAAAACGCAGCTCACTGCTTTACGCCAAATGGCAACACGCAGAGTAAGCCTAAACAATTTTTTTATTTATATTCAGCTTTGCAGCATGTACGCATAAATTTTTTTGTAGTAATTAAAGCTTGAAACTCCAAGACCGCTCGATCAAAATTTGGCGGGTCAAGGATTGGCATGTTCCTTCCCCACAGCGTTTACTGGGGGGCATCCCCCCTGTCCGTAGAAGACCAGGGGTTTCACTGTATCGTATGTATACTACGCTGTGCAAATGGTAATATTAGGAAGAGGTGTTTCTGTGATAGGCTCGTATTGTGAGACCTCTTTTGGCTTTGTTTGTCCAAGCGTCAAAGATGAGAGATTGTTATAGTGAAAAGTTCAGTTTTCATTATAGAATTCTACTATTTTGTTTGTAAATTGCCGGTTTCTTAGTAAACCAACTTGTCCCGTACGGAGACTTGCTATGCAACCTTGCGGACGTGTTAGCAAAGTAGCTCGGCTTACAACTGTTGTATCGATTTCTAATAAAATTACGAGCGTAAAATACCGGGCGGTATATTTCCTCAATTTCAAATCTGCGATACTGAAGAAATCAATCGATTTTACGACATCTCATCAGAGGCTCGAAAAATTAACAATACGCTCGTAGCGACGGGACGTGTACTGTAACGCACTGCAGCAGGTTACCAGGAAACAGTTTGGATTAAGTATATGTTATTCCCCACTTGTTTTATTTATTTTGGTCGTAGCCGAGGCCAAATAGACGCGTGTGAAGACGATTACGGCCAAAGATAAGTCAAACAAGTGGGGAATTATGTATGTATTCTCCGTTCGCCCGCCAACGCAGTCTATGTCTTAAAGTACTTCATTTATTTGCCCCGGGCAATAATTGATTTATTTCCCGCTCGCCTGGGGCAAGGAGCTCTACAATTAGCAATCTGAAGCAGAAGCGATTTTACCTCATGAGGCCGTGCCAATTTTAAAGAATAAGGAGCCAGCACTGAATTTCTAGATGGCTCTGTCTGACTCTGTCTATGCTAGTTTGGCCTCATGAGGTAAAACAGAAAAATTCGTTTCCACTCCAGGTTGCTACGAGCTACTTCATGGATGAAGGAATAGAAAGGATCGCTCATCTAAAAGCGAGTCCTTAAGCCAAGACTCCTAAAAAAATTGGGATATTCCCCCCATGAATTTTATTGGCTGCTGGAATTTAATAATAGTCCCCCCCTAAGTTCTTAATTCCAAAGTCACGGATTAACGCGCATAGGAAAAGAATGCACTATTTTAAAGACATACAAGTTACATGGCCAGACATTACATTTGCGCTCTTTTGCGTGGTAAACGAATTTTGCCCCTTGATAGACCAGCAGTTAGTTTGTATTTTTGACGCCCATGCTTTTATGTCGAAAAAGCTTCTGGTATGCTCAACAGCCTTCCCCAAGTCTTCGTAGCCAACGAATTCACCCTTTGCTCTACTTCAACATAACTGAAATATTTTAAAATATACGTTATTGTTCTTCTTCTGGTCTCTCACTTCTATGGCTCTTGTTCTACTTCAAATATCAATGTGAGAGCCAAATAACTGAGGCGGCGGATTCAACTGACTTTTTCTGATGATGCAAACACTTGATGGTAACTTACAGACCGTTGTATTTGATGGTCACAATCTCGAGATGTTGTCTCACAAAATTTAATGTCTAAGGGGTGAATTCCAAATAAGAAGCTCGTTCGATTTAAGTCACAAGGTGTTTCTAGTTGTTCGGGTGAACCAAAGGTTCAGTCTATTGTAAAACGTGGATTGGGTGTTGGTTTAGCTATGGTAAGTCAATCTATCAGTTTTGGTGTTTGGGTTGAGACCCTAACTATGTCAATCAAAATAGTCAGGCGAGGTAAGCTAGGAGAATGGCGAAGGAGAGGCAAGGGCGAGGAGAGGCGGAGCGAGAGAAGGGCGGAGCTTCTTTCTTGGTTAACATGAGCTTTTATAGTACTTTTCAGTCTTAATCGCATTGGATGGTACATAACTGTTTTTCATTGGTTGAGGTTGGGGTCGTGTCCTCAGCTTTTGCTATTTGGAGCGCATTCATTGGTTAAAATACATTCAATCTGGATGGGAGCTTTCTAGAGCCAAAATGTATCACTTCATAACTCCTTTCGCAGCTTCATCGCATCAATCACGATTACCCAATTTTTGTTCCATATCGATTGATTACATAGCTCCTTTATCTTTGAAACTACCGTAGAGGACACACCAGGATCCCCGTCAACAGCGAGCTTCCATCTTCTGATGGTAGACACAGCCGGTAACTTTACAACTCGTCTGATTACAGAATACGCCTTTGGAGAACAGAAGTGCACCTGTGCGGCAAAGATGCCAATGTCCGCCAAAAATCTGCCACTCTTCCCTCTGCTCGAGTTTAGCATCATTCTTCGTCCTTCTTTCGTTAAAAAACATCTTCAGATTTTTGCTCATATTTGCTGATTCATTTTCCAGCCGCTTAACTCTTTTCACGGTTGCATTTAAAATTTTGGTTAGCCGCTTTGAGCGCATCTTATAGTGCTGCAAATTCCTTCTAAATGCGTCAGGTATCCTTCTTTTCTTACTTTGTCTCCATTTTCTTTATTTTAGGCCGCAAATTCTTCTTTGTTGAATTTGGATTTTGCATGAAAGCTGGTGAGTGCGGTGCAACTTGAGATGGGATTGAAGCTGGCGAAGGTTGCGGTGCAACTTGAGGCGGGATTGAAGCTGGCCATGGTTGCGGTGACACTTGGGGTGGGATTGAAGCTGGTGATGGTTGCGGTGACACTTGGGGTGGGATTGAAGCTGGTGATGGTTGCGGTGACACTTGGGGTGGGATTGAAGCTGGTGATGGTTGCGGTGACACTTGGGGTGGGATTGAAGCTGGTGATGGTTGCGGTGACACTTGGGGTGGGATTGAAGCTGGTGATGGTTGCGGTGACACTTGGGGTGGGACTGAAGCTGCATGGCGATGGTTGCGGTGACACTTGGGGCGGGATTGAAGCTGGTGATGGTTGCGGTGACACTTAGGGTGGGATTGAAGCTGGTGATGGTTGCGGTGACACTTGGGGTGGGATTGAAGCTGGAAGCTGCAGCGTAGCTGGGTATTGCATTGGTATTGCGCCAGGTTTAAGTTTTTTTTTCCATTGCGAAAGACCTTTGAGATAACAGCGAGTATGAGTCTGGAGAAAAATGTTTGTCCATTCATCCATGAGCTACTTATATGAACTCCTTGTCTGGGGCGTATAAACGGGTCCACTTTTAACCATAGACTGTGGACTGTGGGCAAGTGAGGAATATATAATATAGTTTTTGGGTTAGAATTAAGAAAAGCCGTGTTCAGATTTCCAATTCTTTTCACGGAGTACGAGGGCTGCTAATAAATTCGCGGAAAAAGACATTTTAAAGTGCTGTCACTTCAAAATTTTATCTGCATCTACCCCCACCTAATGAGACTTCCCAACATACGTATTGTTTCCAGACAGATTTGACACATTTCTTCATCCGATGAAACGATGCTATAATTAAAACAGTACAGTAGAGTGACGGCTTCCAGCTATGAAACTTCCAGCTCTACTCTCAGCGCCTCTGAGTCAAAGCGCCTTCCTTTGAGATTCTTCTTGATTTTTGTAAGGTGGAAGAAGTCAACAGGAGCGAGGTCGGTCGAGTAGGTTGGATGTGACAGCAGAGTCAGCTGAGTCGATGTCAGAAACTCCTGCGTCACCCTGGCTCGGTGAGCTGGTGCGAATTGTAATGGTGCAGGAAAATGGTACGGTCTCTGGTCTTTGGTCGCTCCTTACGGAGGAACTCCATCACCTGCGGCAAGCAGACACCTGACTACCAGCAGCCAGTCACTTTTTAGCACAGTACCTTCCTCGAGTAGAATGGGCGGCAGGATGCCACACTGCCAAAAGAAGACTGCAGTCATGACCTTGCGGATACTCCTCTTGAGTAGAAATATAATAAGGGGCATCCTCTTCGAAGGCAATTCACTGCCTGCTGTGGGATCTTGTCTCTGGGTCATAAGTACACCCAAGTTTCATCCCCTATTAGGATGTTGTCCACCAAATTTCAAAGTCCCTGCGTCGAATTTGTTTAGTATAAAGTTCGCGAACTCAACACGAGCTTGCATCTGGGTCGTGTTCAAATGATGGGGTACCCAGCGCACAGACACCTTCGATCCAGCTCCATGCCCAGATCGATGAACAGAAATCGCATTTGTAATGGCTGAATTCGGACGATCTTCCCGTTCACATCGTCCAGCTCCAGGCAGCCAGAAAGAAACCTTCCAAATTACTTGTACACCATCGTCTGGGATGAGGGCTTCATCACTCAAGGCTTTTTGAAGCGTCTGCAAGCACTCGCGGAGGCAGATTAGCAAAGTCGAAACTGGAAAAGAATTGCGACTCGTCTGTCACACTCAGTCAATTACACGGTACAAGGTCTGGGGTTGTATCACTCGTTCGGCCACTGCGTCGCACATTCTTGTCAAGAGGCTGAAAATTGACATGGAAAGTTTCAACAGCCATTGAAAAAAGAAAGCAGGGAGAGAGGTTGGTGAGGGGATAGAAATGCAACGAGCGAGAGCGACGAGGATGGAGCTGCAGAAGGCCACGCAGAAGGGATGGGACTGGGAGGGGGAAGAGGATGGATAGAAGTGGAAAATGGGTAGAGTTGGGACAACACTGGCAATGCTACTGTCGTCGAATAAGAAATTTTCCTATTGCTGTCCATCTTGCGCTTTTAATGAAGTCTTTATTGACACTACAGTTTTTGCATCGCCAACCTTACTCGATCTTATGTAAACTTAAGCTCATAAGGTGACGTACCAAATTGTCCCCTTTGCTTGTTCTCTCCTATCCCAGGTCCAATTTTTGTATTTTTTGCCAAATCCAGCTTTCTGGTGTCACGTGAGCAGAATGACACGTAATAATGATTTATGTAGATAGATAGGTTTTAACTTTTTCGGGGTCAGCTTTATGATCTTAAGTTGACAGGCCCTTAAGTTACCTGCTGGAATTGTTTGGCATATAAAAATTTCCTCTGGACAGGAATTTTGGCCGGAGGGACCCTGTTAAAATTGGAAGCTCAAAAATCGGTTTCGAATTTTCGGTCTTGTCTGGGACGATCAGATATGAGGACGCATAAGCCTACACGCATGCATAACTGCCAGAATGTATAATTTAAGCAGAAAGACGATTTTAGGAATGCAAGTTAGAATTTTATAACTTTTCCTTTATAAGTAGTCGAATTTTTGTTTAAAACGTTTATAGTTTAAAAGTATTTTAACCTGCTGCTGCTGGGTGCCTGTCGTACTTGCTGCGTTATAAATATTGCCTTCTACTCTTGAATTATTTTTAAATGCACTGAAATATATTGGCCAAACAGGCTTCTTGCTTGAGCCAAACTTTCTACTATTACTACATTATTCGTACACCACATTTTCTTATTGCTTGTTCTGGTTCTAGAACCAGATCCAATTTGTAAAGTAACTTTTGTCTCCTAAACTAGAGGGATATAGGGCCTACGTGCTATAAAGTTGTAATTATTGAATGCCAGAATGGCAATAGCCAAGAAGAAAGTCGAAAATTGTGCAAATTGTGAGGCTCTTAAAGCAGTCAAACGTTCAACAAAGTTGAATAGGCCCTAGTTATACTGCTTTTTTCTTGTAAGATCCAAACTGATTCTGGTTCTGGAATTAGGAATGTGAAAGTAGCCTATAGAACCTAGACAGGGCATAGCCAGGAATTTCCTATGGGGGATACACCCCCCTATCCCCCTTCCTATGCCTATGCCCCTGAACTTAGGCCCTATGATTAGACTCCCTAATTAATCACTACTCACTAGGACTTGGCCTATGTCTATATAGTTGATAAACTTTATCAAATTCTTGAATCATTTTGCCATTTGGCAAATTTGAGGCTAGAATGAACTAAGATCTAAAATGATCTGAAATCTAAGGCTAGGCAGGCCCCCTAACTACTAATTAAAAAAAGTTTGACTAAGCCGATGCCTCCTGTCCTAGGCCTAGGGTATTATCAAAGTAGGCCTAAAGATAGACCATATAGGCCCTTGTCCACTTTGGTTTAAGCCAATTTTTAAGTCAAAAATGGCAATTAAGGCATAGGCCTATTGGTATTACTACAAAAGCCTAAAAATAGGGGCCTAATGTTTAATATGCTTATCTAGGTTTCATCTTTATGCCAGAGACAATTTGCCAAATTTTACCTTACGTATACCTAATTTAAAAGTGTAATTTTAAGGCTTAGGCCATAGTCTGGATTATGCTAGGTGCATATGTATGCCTAAACAGAAGTTGAATAACTTCAAATGCATGCCAAAAAATTAAGTGCATACCTATTCTTAAAGCTACACTGATATTGTGACAATGTCAATAAATGACCTTTTTATATGCTTTATTACTTTAAATGCTTTATTACAAGCTTTAAAAAACCTAGAAAGCTTGAAATTTATATTTAAAATGAACTTTTGAATATTTTTTGTACTTTACAATAACTCTCTTGCATGATTTTATAAAGTATATACTAGGTGTGCACAGACATTTTTAAGAGTGATATATACCAATTGTGCATGCCTATTTTTGACATCCAAGTCCAATGCATGCTTAAATTTTTAGGCATGTATTACATGATCTAGAGTAAGTTTCTGCAACTTTAAGTTGAAAATGCTTCAAAGGTCCCAAAGTTAAGTAATTTTACTTATTAACACTTTTTAATAATATGTTACTGAAAAAATAGACAATTGTCAAAACAAACAATATTACATAAAATTTTGCATTCTTGTTTTTTAATTGACTTTCTTTTTTAAAGTTATATTTCTTTTACATTAGCATAATGTTGTTTTGGTTTTTTGATTTTTTCATATTCGGAAGCACAATTGGAAATTTGGAAAATATAATTTAAGAAATCTGAAACATTTAGACTTCTAAAAAAAGTGAGACTTTTTGGATTTGGATTCAAATCTAAATATTTGGATCTATCACTAATCCACTTCTTCAATTTCAAGGTTTAATTAAAAATTTTAAAGTGCACATGCCTACTTTAGAATAGAAAAAACTCAAGAAATCCCATAATACACTACTGCTAGAGCAATTGTTGTAATATTCCTTGGTCTTAGTAGATTCAATCCAAACCTCATATACTATGCAAGGCAAAAAATCTTGTATGTACTATGCATATTCAAGACTATGGTATATACCCAGGGTATGCCCATATACCAAAAAATTGGAACATTCAAAGGAATCTAGCCAAACTTAAATCTAGAAGAAAAATTTTTAGTATATAGGATGATAGAAGAAAGTAGATTTCAAAGAAGAAAAAAAGAAAAAAATTGGAGAGAAAAAAGTAGACAAAAAGATAAAAGACCAGAGACAATAGAGAAAAAAGGAAAGATAAGAGATTAGAGATTAGAGAAAAGAGAGGGTGAGAGAAAAAAGAGAATAGGAATAGGAAGAATAAGGAGAGAGCAAATTAGTCTTGAAAGACCTAAGGGACATAGAGAAAGGCAGAGCCAGAAGCCAAAGTTTGCCAATCTTATGCTTTATACAAACATTTCCTAATATTCTACATGCTAAACTAATCAGATCAATGCTTGTCTCAAATCTTAACATTTAACATAAATTTATTCTAATTTGTATTAAAGAGATAGAGACAAGAGAAGAAATGAGAAGTTAAAAGGAAAGAGAAAAGTGAGAAAAGAAGAAAATGGAGATAAAAGAGGATGGAGAAAAGAATAGCAGATGATAGATAAGAGAGTAAAGATAAAAGATAAGAGTGTAGAAAGAGACAAGAGAAAGGAAAAAAGAGGAAAAGGGGAAAAGAAAGAGATGAAAGAGTAGTGTGGTAAAAGAGAAAAGAGGACAGAGGAGAGTAAAAAGATCAGTTAAGTAAAGAGTAAAGAGCAGTTATGAGAAAGCAGAGAGGAGTGAGATAAGAAAAGATAAAAAGTAGAGGAAAGAAAAAAAGGAGAAAAGAGATAACAAAGGAAAAAAGCAAAGATAGAAAAGCAAAGAGGAGACAGGAGAGTCTTAGTTTGTTATGGAGCATGGCAAAAAAAATTGCAAATAGGGCAAATAAGATATTGTATTTGCTATTTGGGAAGTTTTATAGAAGATTTGGAGATGATTTAAAAGATAGGATTTAGGTCATGAGATTTAGCTGATAGATTTGATTGAATAGAATTCTAACAATAAGAGTTCTATCTCTTTTTTTCTCTAGCAAACTAGTTGACCCCTTATTTTTATAAAGTCATTTTGGTCCCTATAGGAAAAAGTTGTAAAATTGTAGATGGCAGCTGGCACACTTTTGAAATTTTTCTAAAGCATAGTGCATGCCCAGGTGCTTATGTGTGTGCTGCTATTTTCTGTTGGCTGCTACTCTAGCAAATAAATATACATTGAAGGGGGCCTAATACCTCTGTGGAAAGGGCCTATACACTCGTAATTTATAATGCTTTAGAGATATTACAGAATTCAATTTCAATTTTCCAAAAGTGGCTAAAAAACCAATTTCTGCTACATATACATGTATTTTGTTTTGCATAAGCAGTAAATCAAAAGTAAAAAGTGAGTGTTGGTCATATTTAACTTTGTTTTTCTAAATTTTGATTTTGGAAGTTAATGTCCAAGTTAATAGACTTGATTTTGGAAGAAATTTCAATTTCAACAGAAAGTGCTATTTTGGAATATCTCTAATAATGCTAAAGCACAGTAAAATAATGACTGTTTTATAGTGTGCATCCACAGGTTTTCAACATTTATTCTAATAGGGATTTTGGCTATTAGTCTTTTAAATAGCATTTTAAACTTTAGATATTTAGTTATTTTTATTCAAATAAAAGTAGCCTATTCATTCAAATAGTCTATACTATATATTAGAGTCTAACCAAGCTTAGATGTTGGATAAGTTGACTACTTGGTTGAGTTTTTGATAAGTTGAGTAGTTTAAGTAAAGTTCAATATCAAGTTTTTTAATCAATATATAAGAATTGTGATTATTTTTAAATAATTAATTTCATAGCTCATACTTTATACTGCATGCATGTTTTCATAGTTTTGTCTCTGTCATTGTTTTTAAAATGCTTAACAAATAATATAAGTTAATAGATACAAACTATTAAAAAATTTTTAAAGTTCTAAGCTTCTAAGTACATAGATTGTTTCTCTCTTTAAACTTGAGACTTTTTCAGTTTTATATGCATATTATATAAGTATTCAAAAAACTAATTGACAAGAATTTTTAGTCCAAATGTTTGGTCAAGTCAAATAAAAAACTTCAGTTATTTGATTGACTCATTTGGGCTCAAATTGAGTATTTATTTGACTATACTATATATTTAACCTTTGAAATGTAGAAATTACTATTTTAGTTTTGACTGAAAATGCAATTTAGTTTTGAGACTTGTCTAGATAGGTGAAAATTATTTAATATGCTACCTAATTTTGTTTTAATTTTTTGTTTGCAAAAATGCCAATGGTTAAATGAATTTTGGCAAATAAAATTTTAGACTATTCAATTATGAAATCTGTATATTTTTCTTAAAAATAGCAATTCAGGTAATCTTATTAGAAGAATTTTTCTTAATTATTAATGTTTTTAATGTTCAGCATGAAGCATATATAAGTTCTTTATATGTTTAGAATATTCTAAAATGCCTACTTTTTGTATTGTACTCATTTGTATTTGCATTGCATTTATAATGCTAGGCATTGTTTAAGATTAATTTTACAATATAATAAATGATATATTTCATATTCTAAGTAATGATACACATAATGATGCACATATACAATATGCTCTGACACTATATTGCATATTGTAGCTTTCAGTTGTTGCTATATTTCAGCTCTTTCTAAGCATTTATATCCAATATTTAATATTTAGTAGTTAGTTTGGACTACAAATAGATTAGCCAGTCAGGCATATATAGTATACTTAGTAAAACAGCTTTATACTTTTAGTTTAGTAGCAAAAAAGAATGCATAAGCTATTTTATAAGAAAAAAGGCAGCTGAAATTACTTTGATAAGTTTAGAAGCCTAAGCTTGTAGGCATTTAAAGAACTAGCTAATTGATTCAGCAATAATGTACATTAGCCAGTCCATTAAAATGTGCATAATTGCTTTAGACTAGAATTCCAAGAAGGCAATAAAAATTGGGATGTGGAGGTATTGTGGAAAGGCACATTTGGAGTGTTTAAGCTAGGGGGATTAAGAGCCAATAAATGAGCATTGGCCTAAAAATACATTATAATGCTTTTGCTTAACTTACTACTGAACTAAGAGTGGTTTAAATGCAATGTGCTAAGTGGCCTATCTAGTTATTCTAGCATCTGTGGTTGGAACTTGGTTTTGTACCAATGTGAAACAATTATTAAATATTTATAATTATTTTTATTGTTAAAAGAATATTTTCAAGCTTAAGATGAGCTATTCATTGTTACCAATCCACAAATACTATGTGCTTATGCAAGTCTCAACGCCAGCTGGTACCTTTCTAGGGCACCTAGCTGGAGGGGGAGCTGAAAATTCAGTCAAACTATGGTAGTCTGTCAACTGGGCCAAAGCAAAAAACCCAGGCACCTATGATACAATATTGCACAGTAAATCTTACCAGATAGCACATAAGTAATTAAAAAATTAAAAAAACTATCACATATATAGAGCCATGTTAACGAAACTCAACAGTCTTAAAGAACACATGATAAGAACTTTTTTGCAGTATAAAAGTTTCTAAGTTGTCAATAACCAGACTAAATCGATTTCTCAATATGAGCACCATTTTCTCACAGCAGAACTCTAGGCACTTGACGAAATGGCTTGTAAGTTGTAACAGCAGTCTGAAGGTGTGGTGCAGTACCGATAGCAGAGACAACCTGCTGCTTCGGCTCCTGAATGGAGACCATCTGGCGAACTTATACTCGTCGTTTCAGATCACCCCACCAGTAGAAGTCGCATGGTGTGAGGTCAGTGCTTCGAGAAGGCCAGCGCATGGGTCCTCCTCGGTCAATACACTGCTTGCCAAAGATGTTTTTCAGCCAGTCGCGCATACCAGAAGCCCAGTGTGGCGGGGCACCATCTTGCATGAACCAAAGTCGACTAGCTCTGAACTGGGGCATTCTCTGTAGCATCGGAAGCAGTTGTTCCTTGAGCATTGCTAGGTAAGACTGGCCAGTGACAGTCTTGTCAAAGAATGGGCCGATGATGCCGCCGCTGTGGTCTTCGCGAAATGCATGGGGCTACTCATTGTATGATAGGGATTATCCTACGACCAGTATCTGCAGTTGTGCCTGTTAACTTTTCCGCTGAGATGAAAATGCGCCTCATCAGTCCAGATGACGTGTGACAGAAGAATTTCATCCTCACGAATGGCCTGCAGCATCTTTTCGCAAAACGATAGGCGATCAATGCAATCTTGCTGATTTCCTGCAGCATTTGTAGTTTTTAGGGGTTAAGGCCCTCTCCATGAAGGATTCTTTAGACAGATCTCCGTGACATTCCGAGTTCCACAGACGCATGGCGTGTTGACATTGTTTGGTTATCATCGTAGGCAGTCAGCACTGCAGCGACCGCATCCGTTGTTCTCGTAGACACAGACCATCCGCTTCACTGTTTGTCATGAAGGTTCCCTGTTTCCACAACTTTGCTGTGAATAGCCAGAATAGTGGATCTTGTAGGTAGTTTGGCATTCAGTACAAACTGGGCTCAGAATTTTCGTTGCACAACAACGAGGCTGTGGGTACTTTCGTACGAAGACGCGATAAAAAATCGAAGATACTTTACACTTCAGGCTGCTTTTACAAGCCATTTCGTCAAGCACCTGTTCTGACATGAGCGAAATGTCAGATTTAGAACTCAAAAAATTAGCGCTCAAATTTAGAACTCGATTTAGCCAGTATGATTATTGCCAACTTGAGAACTTTCAAGGCTGTTAGTTTCATTAACGTGCCTCTATGTATGCGATAGTTATTAAGTTTAAACTTTTTCGGTTACTTATGCGCCACCCGGTGTTTTCGGTTACTTAACGGCCCATAGGAAAGTAAATATCCGAGGTCCAAATGGTGGTTTCGTTTAATAATGTTTATTTCAGGTTTTTCGCTGAAAAAAACAAGAAATGCGTTAATACTTTTTCTTATATTACTCACTTTTACAGTAATGTAATGCGCATATGCAAAAACTGTAGTGTCAATAAAGATTTCATATAAAAGCGCAAGATGGACAGCAATAGGAAAATTTCTTATTCGACGACAGTAGCATTGCCAGTGTTGTCCCAACTCTACCCATTTTCCACTTCTATCCACCCTCTTCCCCCTCCCAGTCCCATCCCTTCTGCGTGGCCTTCTGCAGCTCCATCCTCGTCGCTCTCGCTCGTTGCATTTCTATCCCCTCACCAACCTCTGCCTGCTTTCCTTATTCCTCTCTGTCCTTGCCTTTCTTAGTCTGTGACGCCCGCATAGCAAGAGAAGTGCCAGAGAAGGGAGATGAGTTGTTGGTTAGCTGAGGGGGGTTGGGAAGAAAGTATAAAGAATGGGGATAAAAACGGTGCGTGTATTCCGCGCTTTGGCAGTCTGGTTCAAGCATTAAATTGAACTCGCTCGGTGTAAAATTGGCATTCTTTTCTTGGATTTGTTTTCTGACGGTAATTATATTATATAGTTTCTATTGGTAGTATGGCGCGAATATTGAAGTATATACTATATTAGGAATGATTTTAACCAATCATTTCAGCGGGCGGCAACGGTCATTGGTAAACGCCGACTGGCACGGTCGGACTGCGGACCTTCTGTTGTCCTGCTGGGCCTCGTCACCCGTAGTCCTCAGCGCTGCCGCCGCCCAGATACACACATTGCGTCAAGGTTACCTTTTGATAGTTAACAGTTTGATAATCTTCAAAGCAGCGTGTTAAATGAAATATGGCCGCCGTGGCTGCGTGGCTTCCCTTTGCCAGGGCGGCGGCCATAGGCTGGGTGCCGGTGGCCCAGGGCCCGATGCCGCCGCCCCCGCTGCGAGATGAGGATCACAAATCGGACGAGAAGCTGGTCATCAGCGTCTCCGGGCGCAAGTTTGTCACTTGGCGCAACACGCTGGAGAAGTTCCCGGACACTCTGCTCGGCAGCGATGAGAAGGAGTACTTCTACGATGAGGACAGCAAGCAGTACTTCTTCGACCGAGACCCGGACCTGTTCCGCCACATCCTGGCCTACTACCGCACCGGCAGGCTGCACTATCCCAAGAATGAGTGCATCATGGCCTACGATGAGGAGCTGGCCTTCTTCGGCATCATGCCGGACATCATGGGCGACTGTTGCTACGAGGACTACAGGGATCGCAAGCGGGAGAATAACGAGCGCCTGTTTGACGACAAGGACTCCGATGCCGAGAACGCCATGCCGCACAGCACGCCTAGGGAGAAGCTCTGGCGCGCGTTCGAGAATCCCCAGTCTTCGACGGTAGCATTGGTTGTTTACTACGTGACGGGCTTCTTCATTGCCGTATCCGTTCTCGCTAACGTGTTTGAGACCATCCCGTGCGGAGTTGAGCCCGGCACTAATTTGAGTCCGGCATGCGGAGACCGCTTCTCAGTGGCATTCTTCTGCTTGGACACGGCCTGCGTGCTCATCTTCACTGTGGAATACCTGGCCAGGCTGTACGCGGCCCCCAGCGGCTGAAGCATCTGCGCGCAGTGATGAGCGTCATCGATATCGTGGCTATCCTGCCTTATTATATCGGACTGTTCATGCCGGATAATAAGGACCTGAGCGGAGCTTTCGTCACGCTAAGGGTTTTTCGAGTGTTTCGCATCTTCAAGTTTTCCAGGCACTCCATGGGACTTCGAATTCTGGGCTACACTTTGAAGTCGTGCGCTTCTGAACTTGGTTTCCTATTGTTCTCCATGACAATGGCAGTCATCATCTTCGCTACCGTGATGTATTATGCAGAGAAGAATCAACCTAAAACAGGCTTTGTATCAATACCAGCGGCCTTCTGGTACACTATAGTCACCATGACGACGCTGGGGTGAGTATGTGCTAAAATTGTTTTTAATATGAATAGATAAAATCGCAAAATTCTTGTTCTATTCTTGTTCTAAATATCCAATTTGTGAAGTACCAAACGGGATTATTTTCTGTCTTTCATTTCTAATCTATTAGCTTCAGCTTCGTCTACCATCGTAAATGTTATTCTAAATTTTCAGCCATTATTTTGCTAATGCATTGGCTTTGCTACTGCAATTTTTGCGCTCAATAAATTTATCAGCACCTATTGAAGTGGAACCACTTCGTACACAGTGTGGATAGATGCATAATTTACTAGGTCTCCGCTCCTCTTTTTGGGATAGGGTGCAGTTTTTTGGGGTCTGAAGAATGCTTAGTAGAAGCCTGCTGCTGACTGAGCTTGACTAAAGCCTGCATAGATTTGCTGTTTGTGCCGTGCAAATTCATCTTGGCTCGCAGTCGATTAATGAATTGATGCAAGCGGCCAGTGAAGGCCGGATAGTTTAATGAGTTCGTGTGCTTTTTTTCTAGGCCAGCCCTCGTTCAAACAGTCTTTTCTCGACCTCTCCCCTGGTGCTGAGTGAGCGCTTGGTCCGCCCTATATTTGTACAAATTTGGTTCAGTGTACTTGCAGACTAGAGCTGAAGCTGCATTATTCATTGTAAAAGCAATGAGTCTTTTGTTAATCGACCCTGCTTATCCTGGTCACTTATTTATCGTGTCAAACAGATTAATTAACCTTGTTGGTCATCAATTTAATCGATAGGTTGAGCAGGCGCAGAACTTACGGCGAGTGCAGTTTTGAAATCATACACAAGAGTATGATAAATCAGGTTCAATATTACTATGTATATTAAATAGTAAAGCTTGTGCACTTGTCACTGCTCTACTGGTGTGAAATAGTTACTGATCAAACAAACAAACAAACCTTAGGCGCCTGACAGCCGCTAGAAATCCAGGTCTAGATTTTTCCATTACATGCGGGCGCGAGGTGAGCTTCTAGTAAAATAGGCTAAGCCTGGCCTCTCCACACCGTCTGATTTGGTCAGTGCGAATTATTTACAAGACGCCTCCTGTCTGTCCAGGATTTTTCCAGCTGCCCTGACCGACACGCATGCATGATGGAATAC
Source organism: Macrostomum lignano (assembly GCA_002269645.1). NCBI lineage: Eukaryota > Metazoa > Platyhelminthes > Macrostomidae > Macrostomum > Macrostomum lignano. The sequence goes on along the minus strand of NIVC01003451.1, from coordinate 16,238 downwards.
TGCTCTTGTCTAGTATAGGTGTGGTGAAGAATTTTATGATGCACTTGTCAAGTATGGTGCAGTTAGCCCAGCTTCAATTGAATTCATCTCTCCAGTTTCTGCGTAGAATCAGAGTTGTTTGACCGGCCTTCAATGGCTTCAGCCGCTAGCCCAGCTTCAATTGAATTCATCTCTCCAGTTTCTGCGTAGAATCAGAGTTGTTTGACCGGCCTTCAATGGCTTCAGCCGCTAGCCCAGCTTCAATTGAATTCATCTCTCCAGTTTCTGCGTAGAATCAGAGTTGTTTGACCGGCCTTCAATGGCTTCAGCCGCTAGCCCAGCTTCAATTGAATTCATCTCTCCAGTTTCTGCGTAGAATCAGAGTTGTTTGACCGGCCTTCAATGGCTTCAGCCGCTAGCCCAGCTTCAATTGAATTCATCTCTCCAGTTTCTGCGTAGAATCAGAGTTGTTTGACCGGCCTTCAATGGCTTCAGCCGCTAGCCCAGCTTCAATTGAATTCATCTCTCCAGTTTCTGCGTAGAATCAGAGTTGTTTGACCGGCCTTCAATGGCTTCAGCCGCTAGCCCAGCTTCAATTGAATTCATCTCTCCAGTTTCTGCGTAGAATCAGAGTTGTTTGACCGGCCTTCAATGGCTTCAGCCGCTAGCCCAGCTTCAATTGAATTCATCTCTCCAGTTTCTGCGTAGAATCAGAGTTGTTTGACCGGCCTTCAATGGCTTGAGCCGCTAGCCCAGCTTCAATTGAATTCATCTCTCCAGTTTCTGCGTAGAATCAGAGTTGTTTGACCGGCCTTCAATGGCTTCAGCCGCTAGCCCAGCTTCAATTGAATTCATCTCTCCAGTTTCTGCGTAGAATCAGAGTTGTTTGACCGGCCTTCAATGGCTTCAGCCGCTAGCCCAGCTTCAATTGAATTCATCTCTCCAGTTTCTGCGTAGAATCAGAGTTGTTTGACCGGCCTTCAATGGCTTCAGCCGCTAGCCCAGCTTCAATTGAATTCATCTCTCCAGTTTCTGCGTAGAATCAGAGTTGTTTGACCGGCCTTCAATGGCTTCAGCCGCTAGCCCAGCTTCAATTGAATTCATCTCTCCAGTTTCTGCGTCGAATCAGAGTTGTTTGACCGGCCTTCAATGGCTTCAGCCGCTAGCCCAGCTTCAATTGAATTCATCTCTCCAGTTTCTGCGTAGAATCAGAGTTGTTTGACCGGCCTTCAATGGCTTCAGCCGCTAGCCCAGCTTCAATTGAATTCATCTCTCCAGTTTCTGCGTAGAATCAGAGTTGTTTGACCGGCCTTCAATGGCTTCAGCCGCTAGCCCAGCTTCAATTGAATTCATCTCTCCAGTTTCTGCGTAGAATCAGAGTTGTTTGACCGGCCTTCAATGGCTTCAGCCGCTAGCCCAGCTTCAATTGAATTCATCTCTCCAGTTTCTGCGTAGAATCAGAGTTGTTTGACCGGCCTTCAATGGCTTCAGCCGCTAGCCCAGCTTCAATTGAATTCATCTCTCCAGTTTCTGCGTAGAATCAGAGTTGTTTGACCGGCCTTCAATGGCTTCAGCCGCTAGCCCAGCTTCAATTGAATTCATCTCTCCAGTTTCTGCGTAGAATCAGAGTTGTTTGACCGGCCTTCAATGGCTTCAGCCGCTAGCCCAGCTTCAATTGAATTCATCTCTCCAGTTTCTGCGTAGAATCAGAGTTGTTTGACCGGCCTTCAATGGCTTCAGCCGCTAGCCCAGCTTCAATTGAATTCATCTCTCCAGTTTCTGCGTAGAATCAGAGTTGTTTGACCGGCCTTCAATGGCTTCAGCCGCTAGCCCAGCTTCAATTGAATTCATCTCTCCAGTTTCTGCGTAGAATCAGAGTTGTTTGACCGGCCTTCAATGGCTTCAGCCGCTAGCCCAGCTTCAATTGAATTCATCTCTCCAGTTTCTGCGTCGAATCAGAGTTGTTTGACCGGCCTTCAATGGCTTCAGCCGCTAGCCCAGCTTCAATTGAATTCATCTCTCCAGTTTCTGCGTAGAATCAGAGTTGTTTGACCGGCCTTCAATGGCTTCAGCCGCTAGCCCAGCTTCAATTGAATTCATCTCTCCAGTTTCTGCGTCGAATCAGAGTTGTTTGACCGGCCTTCAATGGCTTCAGCCGCTAGCCCAGCTTCAATTGAATTCATCTCTCCAGTTTCTGCGTAGAATCAGAGTTGTTTGACCGGCCTTCAATGGCTTCAGCCGCTAGCCCAGCTTCAATTGAATTCATCTCTCCAGTTTCTGCGTCGAATCAGAGTTGTTTGACCGGCCTTCAATGGCTTCAGCCGCTAGCCCAGCTTCAATTGAATTCATCTCTCCAGTTTCTGCGTAGAATCAGAGTTGTTTGACCGGCCTTCAATGGCTTGAGCCGCTAGCCCAGCTTCAATTGAATTCATCTCTCCAGTTTCTGCGTAGAATCAGAGTTGTTTGACCGGCCTTCAATGGCTTCAGCCGCTAGCCCAGCTTCAATTGAATTCATCTCTCCAGTTTCTGCGTAGAATCAGAGTTGTTTGACCGGCCTTCAATGGCTTCAGCCGCTAGCCCAGCTTCAATTGAATTCATCTCTCCAGTTTCTGCGTAGAATCAGAGTTGTTTGACCGGCCTTCAATGGCTTCAGCCGCTAGCCCAGCTTCAATTGAATTCATCTCTCCAGTTTCTGCGTAGAATCAGAGTTGTTTGACCGGCCTTCAATGGCTTCAGCCGCTAGCCCAGCTTCAATTGAATTCATCTCTCCAGTTTCTGCGTAGAATCAGAGTTGTTTGACCGGCCTTCAATGGCTTCAGCCGCTAGCCCAGCTTCAATTGAATTCATCTCTCCAGTTTCTGCGTCGAATCAGAGTTGTTTGACCGGCCTTCAATGGCTTCAGCCGCTAGCCCAGCTTCAATTGAATTCATCTCTCCAGTTTCTGCGTAGAATCAGAGTTGTTTGACCGGCCTTCAATGGCTTCAGCCGCTAGCCCAGCTTCAATTGAATTCATCTCTCCAGTTTCTGCGTAGAATCAGAGTTGTTTGACCGGCCTTCAATGGCTTCAGCCGCTAGCCCAGCTTCAATTGAATTCATCTCTCCAGTTTCTGCGTAGAATCAGAGTTGTTTGACCGGCCTTCAATGGCTTCAGCCGCTAGCCCAGCTTCAATTGAATTCATCTCTCCAGTTTCTGCGTAGAATCAGAGTTGTTTGACCGGCCTTCAATGGCTTCAGCCGCTAGCCCAGCTTCAATTGAATTCATCTCTCCAGTTTCTGCGTAGAATCAGAGTTGTTTGACCGGCCTTCAATGGCTTCAGCCGCTAGCCCAGCTTCAATTGAATTCATCTCTCCAGTTTCTGCGTAGAATCAGAGTTGTTTGACCGGCCTTCAATGGCTTCAGCCGCTAGCCCAGCTTCAATTGAATTCATCTCTCCAGTTTCTGCGTAGAATCAGAGTTGTTTGACCGGCCTTCAATGGCTTCAGCCGCTAGCCCAGCTTCAATTGAATTCATCTCTCCAGTTTCTGCGTCGAATCAGAGTTGTTTGACCGGCCTTCAATGGCTTCAGCCGCTAGCCCAGCTTCAATTGAATTCATCTCTCCAGTTTCTGCGTAGAATCAGAGTTGTTTGACCGGCCTTCAATGGCTTCAGCCGCTAGCCCAGCTTCAATTGAATTCATCTCTCCAGTTTCTGCGTCGAATCAGAGTTGTTTGACCGGCCTTCAATGGCTTCAGCCGCTAGCCCAGCTTCAATTGAATTCATCTCTCCAGTTTCTGCGTAGAATCAGAGTTGTTTGACCGGCCTTCAATGGCTTCAGCCGCTAGCCCAGCTTCAATTGAATTCATCTCTCCAGTTTCTGCGTCGAATCAGAGTTGTTTGACCGGCCTTCAATGGCTTCAGCCGCTAGCCCAGCTTCAATTGAATTCATCTCTCCAGTTTCTGCGTAGAATCAGAGTTGTTTGACCGGCCTTCAATGGCTTGAGCCGCTAGCCCAGCTTCAATTGAATTCATCTCTCCAGTTTCTGCGTAGAATCAGAGTTGTTTGACCGGCCTTCAATGGCTTCAGCCGCTAGCCCAGCTTCAATTGAATTCATCTCTCCAGTTTCTGCGTAGAATCAGAGTTGTTTGACCGGCCTTCAATGGCTTCAGCCGCTAGCCCAGCTTCAATTGAATTCATCTCTCCAGTTTCTGCGTAGAATCAGAGTTGTTTGACCGGCCTTCAATGGCTTCAGCCGCTAGCCCAGCTTCAATTGAATTCATCTCTCCAGTTTCTGCGTAGAATCAGAGTTGTTTGACCGGCCTTCAATGGCTTCAGCCGCTAGCCCAGCTTCAATTGAATTCATCTCTCCAGTTTCTGCGTAGAATCAGAGTTGTTTGACCGGCCTTCAATGGCTTCAGCCGCTAGCCCAGCTTCAATTGAATTCATCTCTCCAGTTTCTGCGTAGAATCAGAGTTGTTTGACCGGCCTTCAATGGCTTCAGCCGCTAGCCCAGCTTCAATTGAATTCATCTCTCCAGTTTCTGCGTAGAATCAGAGTTGTTTGACCGGCCTTCAATGGCTTCAGCCGCTAGCCCAGCTTCAATTGAATTCATCTCTCCAGTTTCTGCGTAGAATCAGAGTTGTTTGACCGGCCTTCAATGGCTTCAGCCGCTAGCCCAGCTTCAATTGAATTCATCTCTCCAGTTTCTGCGTAGAATCAGAGTTGTTTGACCGGCCTTCAATGGCTTCAGCCGCTAGCCCAGCTTCAATTGAATTCATCTCTCCAGTTTCTGCGTAGAATCAGAGTTGTTTGACCGGCCTTCAATGGCTTCAGCCGCTAGCCCAGCTTCAATTGAATTCATCTCTCCAGTTTCTGCGTAGAATCAGAGTTGTTTGACCGGCCTTCAATGGCTTCAGCCGCTAGCCCAGCTTCAATTGAATTCATCTCTCCAGTTTCTGCGTAGAATCAGAGTTGTTTGACCGGCCTTCAATGGCTTCAGCCGCTAGCCCAGCTTCAATTGAATTCATCTCTCCAGTTTCTGCGTAGAATCAGAGTTGTTTGACCGGCCTTCAATGGCTTCAGCCGCTAGCCCAGCTTCAATTGAATTCATCTCTCCAGTTTCTGCGTCGAATCAGAGTTGTTTGACCGGCCTTCAATGGCTTCAGCCGCTAGCCCAGCTTCAATTGAATTCATCTCTCCAGTTTCTGCGTAGAATCAGAGTTGTTTGACCGGCCTTCAATGGCTTCAGCCGCTAGCCCAGCTTCAATTGAATTCATCTCTCCAGTTTCTGCGTAGAATCAGAGTTGTTTGACCGGCCTTCAATGGCTTCAGCCGCTAGCCCAGCTTCAATTGAATTCATCTCTCCAGTTTCTGCGTAGAATCAGAGTTGTTTGACCGGCCTTCAATGGCTTCAGCCGCTAGCCCAGCTTCAATTGAATTCATCTCTCCAGTTTCTGCGTCGAATCAGAGTTGTTTGACCGGCCTTCAATGGCTTCAGCCGCTAGCCCAGCTTCAATTGAATTCATCTCTCCAGTTTCTGCGTAGAATCAGAGTTGTTTGACCGGCCTTCAATGGCTTCAGCCGCTAGCCCAGCTTCAATTGAATTCATCTCTCCAGTTTCTGCGTAGAATCAGAGTTGTTTGACCGGCCTTCAATGGCTTCAGCCGCTAGCCCAGCTTCAATTGAATTCATCTCTCCAGTTTCTGCGTAGAATCAGAGTTGTTTGACCGGCCTTCAATGGCTTCAGCCGCTAGCCCAGCTTCAATTGAATTCATCTCTCCAGTTTCTGCGTAGAATCAGAGTTGTTTGACCGGCCTTCAATGGCTTCAGCCGCTAGCCCAGCTTCAATTGAATTCATCTCTCCAGTTTCTGCGTAGAATCAGAGTTGTTTGACCGGCCTTCAATGGCTTCAGCCGCTAGCCCAGCTTCAATTGAATTCATCTCTCCAGTTTCTGCGTAGAATCAGAGTTGTTTGACCGGCCTTCAATGGCTTCAGCCGCTAGCCCAGCTTCAATTGAATTCATCTCTCCAGTTTCTGCGTAGAATCAGAGTTGTTTGACCGGCCTTCAATGGCTTCAGCCGCTAGCCCAGCTTCAATTGAATTCATCTCTCCAGTTTCTGCGTAGAATCAGAGTTGTTTGACCGGCCTTCAATGGCTTCAGCCGCTAGCCCAGCTTCAATTGAATTCATCTCTCCAGTTTCTGCGTCGAATCAGAGTTGTTTGACCGGCCTTCAATGGCTTCAGCCGCTAGCCCAGCTTCAATTGAATTCATCTCTCCAGTTTCTGCGTAGAATCAGAGTTGTTTGACCGGCCTTCAATGGCTTCAGCCGCTAGCCCAGCTTCAATTGAATTCATCTCTCCAGTTTCTGCGTAGAATCAGAGTTGTTTGACCGGCCTTCAATGGCTTCAGCCGCTAGCCCAGCTTCAATTGAATTCATCTCTCCAGTTTCTGCGTCGAATCAGAGTTGTTTGACCGGCCTTCAATGGCTTCAGCCGCTAGCCCAGCTTCAATTGAATTCATCTCTCCAGTTTCTGCGTAGAATCAGAGTTGTTTGACCGGCCTTCAATGGCTTCAGCCGCTAGCCCAGCTTCAATTGAATTCATCTCTCCAGTTTCTGCGTAGAATCAGAGTTGTTTGACCGGCCTTCAATGGCTTCAGCCGCTCATTCTAAGGTTTTAAAATAATCGAAAACAATATTTATGTTTCTTCGGCCTATTTCCGTGTTCTTCTTGGCACATAGACCAGATGTGCAACCGACAGCTCAGCCGCAGCTATTGCGCGGCGCATCTGAAGGCTGCGTACGGCTGTTCAGTCCAAGGACTGGGGTCGCCACACACACCCTCAATTACCCCAGTTAATGCTGGCACCCATTTTACAGCTGGTTGAACTGAAGCAATGCAGAGTTAAGTGTCTTGCTCAAGGACACAGATTGTTCTAAGTGGGTCGAGAATGGAACCCCCGACCTTCAAGTCGTGAGTCCGACGCTCTAAGCCTCTAACCTCTAGGCTACAACCCCCTCTTGGCACAAGGAACAGGCTTTGACACAACCATGGCTATGATTAGTTTTGCTACTTTATTGAAATACCTTTTAAAATCAGTTTCGATTTAATTTTTAATGTATTATGCTCTTCAACAGTGATTAGCCGTCAGCTTTGCTAAATTACTCGTAATTACTCTACAAACAGCTGCACTGCTAGTGTATCACTTTTCAGTTAATTAAGACAGTTCATAACAAATAAGGATCCCCTGATGGGCTGGTACTAGAACAGTCTAGTGCTTTTGTTAGGCAGCAGACAGGAGGGCAGCGACCCAGGCTGGATTTCAAGTGCAGTCACATTAATTTGGGACTAGACTGGAATCTCGGCTTACCTCTGCTCCTGCAATTAACGCCCTTGAGTCCCAACCCCCAAGGTACAGGGAAGTGTACATGGCTAACGATAATTAAAGTTAGAGCCGCTGTACACTCCTGTGTGAGTGTGTGCCTTACCTGTGCGTATGACTGCGTACGTATCCGCGCGCTTGTGTGCCTGCTCAGACGAGTCTGTGGAATGGGTAGCAATGCCTCTTGCCGATTGTGTGACCATGTCGCTTAAAGTGCGCCAGGTCGTACACAGTCCCCTGCTTGCATAGGGTTGCATAGGTCTGGCGAACAATCCGAGTCTTCGGATAATTCAATAGTGTTTAGTTTTTGCTCTTCAAGTATAGGTTATAGCCCGTACACTACTTTTACAGCACAAAATTTCGCTAACGAAAATGACTCACAACTACAAAGATGGGACTGTGAATTGCAGGAAGTGTCTCCTGCTGGCATCTTGTTGAACAGGCTCTCCACTTTCTACGAAATCTAATAGTCCGGGTAAGACTGGCTCTGGGTGCCGTCTACAAGGCCGTAATTTGCATGTCTGCACTTCCACGGAAGCGCCGCATCGCCGACACTGCAGCAATATTTAGTTCGATCTCTCCTCTCGCGGTCTTTCGTCACTGCGTCTAGGGCATTGCATTCGCCATTAGGCTTTTGACATATGATAGAAAATTTAATATGTTCAGCCCGTGCGATGATGGAGAAAAAATGTAGAATCGCACATTTGGATGCTGGATTGGGGTGAGAGAATTTGTCGGTTAGGAATAATTCGACACAGCTTCTATGCGACACTACGGTGCTTGTGGCGCGTTTGCCTTAGTGCCTATGCTGATGCGAACTGGCGGCTCAGCACGGTCGGCAAATTCGATTTAGTGCTGTCGCCAATTTTGTAGCTGTCCTCTTCTCGCCCATTTTTTGCTCAGCTGTGGTCTTGCCATCTCGACGCTCGTCGGTTTTTTTGGTCTTCGGTCATTCCAAAGCAGACGAGCGCTTCTGCAAGCTTCTATTGTTAGCCTGACGGAATCAAATGTTGCCGTCTTTATAAAACAATGGACCGAGTCCGGTGCCTGTTGGTAGACAGCGGTGTCTGGCGGGTTTTAATGCGCCTGTCCATCCGAAAATGAATATTGCATGACAGTGTTTCAGCAGCTGAAAATCTGCTTTTAGATTGACCCTGCCAACACTGGCATGGGTCTGGCCTTGCGCCGCATCGATTTATCGGGAATCAAACGCTTCCCTAATCTCTCTTATTTATTTCTCCCTCCCGTTGCTGCCGGCCACACTTAGCTGACTCTACCCTGCTTTCTCTGTTTTTCTCATCCCTGCCAACCCTCTCTCAGTTCTATAGGCTTCTCTATCTTTTTCTATTCTCGCCTGCTACCACTCGGCGCTTTCCAACGCCTGGAGGGCCTCGCGTTTGAAATGATAAATCAGTTGGATGCGGGGTCTCTATCCCTCTCTATTCCCGTTCCCATCTATCCCTGCCTGCGAGCTGTTTGTCTCTATGGCTCCCCAGCTCAGATAGCCGTTCCACCCCCCTCTCCTAGCCATCCGATATCCCACAACAGCACACCCCGTCCCCAATCTTGGCCCTGGCTACTGCAAGCCTCTATAGTCTGCTTTCTTTCACTCTCTTCCCCTATCAACCATTTCTTTGGTTTCCTCTCTCAGCTGCTCTGCTGCAGATGCATAGATCTGCTGGCGCATATGCTAGGTTGCTAGTGATGAAACCTAACGCATGTCTGTGACAGCCAACATAGTAAAAGGGGTAGTGATCACTTCGTAGCTTCGTAAGGCTTTAAAGCTTTGTAGACATTTGCTAGACAACACAGTGCGACTCAGTATAACTGACTATAGATATGATCTGAAGCCATCAGAATTCGTTTTGCTGAAGATCTGCTTAGCGCATAGGCACTAGACATACTGACATTATTGTAAGTGCAATGCCAAATGTACTAAGTGTTAAGCTTATCATTCCCAAGTTCCTGCTAAAGTTTGCTCTTGAAACAGATAAGGCTGATAATGGACTCGTGCAGTCTCTATATAATAATACTAAATAAGTAGTATTTATGCTTACTCTTTTCTTACGGTATGCGGCCCCTGGGCGCTCCATTCAGATTATATTTCGCGAGCATCTCCTCGTGGGACATTGCGGTGTGCCGCCATTCGTCTCGCTTTCTACTTTTCGTCCCGTTTGCCTCCCTTCTAGCTACCGGCTGGCCTCTTGTTTGCCGCTTGAAAAATGAATTTTCTTCTGCCCTCGCTGCATTATACACGAACCATGTATGTATCTCGCGTTCCTTTGGGATTGCCGCCGTCTCTAGTCTTATTTCAATATTTCCTTTTGACTCGGTGCTCTTGTCTTTTTTATTTTTGTATTTCATTTTATTCCCTTTTCCCGTCCGCAATCCCCAGTGGCGGCTGCCGTGATTTTATGCTAATAATGTCAGGACTGAATGCTACGGGCCATGCGATCTGATCTATGTTCCCTATCTCCGATAATAATCTGACTTTGCCCCCCGTTTTTCACTACAAACTTGCAGCTATGGCGACATTGTGCCGTCCACCATTATCGGCAAAATAGTTGGCGGTGTCTGCTCTTTATCCGGCGTCCTTGTTATCGCCCTGCCCGTGCCAGTCATTGTGTCGAATTTTTCCCGCATCTACCATCAGAATCAGCGGGCAGACAAGCGTAAGGCGCAAAAGGTACGTCATTTATTATTATTACTTAAACTATATGCAAGTCCAGCAGCTGCACATCACCTTCTCAGTGTTCACGGTCTCTTCATTGATCCATCTATGCCAAGTTGCACCATAGTTGAATGGTAAATGCTAAGAAATGCCAGTTGGTGCATAAGGGCCTCCCAAATTATGCGATTGTGCTCAAAGGTAATCAATGTTTGCAAATAATAGTCATTTCATCATCAGTATTGTTTAACCTCTGTCCAAAGTACCAAAATGGCAGTAAATTTAGTCTGCACCGAGCCTGATTGATTTTCACTTTCATGTCACTCTCCCAGAGCTGATTTCGAAGGCATAAGGACATGCTGCTGCTCTCATTTCCTTTTGCATTTAACTTTTCCTGCAGAGAAGTTAGAGAGAAAAATACGAATGCATTTCTAATCTCAAAATCGATTATTATATTCAGGTGATTTTATTCCTCAAAGATTTCTATTTTTTAGCTAGACTTAATTATTTGACATCTCTCAACAAATGCAAATTTTGCGAACTGGAAGCAGCTTTCTAGTATTTACTTTGTTTTTGCGGCGCTTTAAATTCTCAAAATTGAGTACATACTCGTATCAAATCATAATTATAAAATTTTACCCATCAGTGTGCTTTGTGGCAGAGCAGCTCGGTGGTAAGCGCGTCTTGAGTCTCGCGCCACCACCCCTGCGCTAAACACATTGATTTGGGGCTTGTAAACGAATTAATTGGCCAAGAGGTTGGCGTGCCATTCACAGCCATGAGGGCCAACCCCCAAGGCATCACGATGCCTGACGGTTAGCAAGTCAGGGCCGCTGTACATTCTGTGTGAGAGTGTGTATAAGTGCGTGCCTGCGTACAGCATTGGAGTCAGCGGAATGGGCAGAATCGCCTCACCGCTGATTGCGAGACGATGTCACCGAAGGCGTTGCGCCAGGGTGCCCGCAGTTCTGCGAATGGTTACTTGACCTTGAGTTGAGAGCCCCAGAATCTTATAAATGCTTAAATAGACCGACTGTGAGAACTATTCGTCTCCTGTTCTGTCGGCATTTGATCTTACGGTCTGCGAGGCCTGTCATGTCAACTCCAATCCGATTGTAGAAGGCCCGGCTGGCCCGGATTCGCATGGCTAAGAACGCCTCGGGTGCCGCTTTTATTAGCAGCAAAAAACGGGCCGAGGAGCGTCAGCGACTCCAGGAGACGGAGATTGGAGGCGCTGAATGCGGCAGCATCAGGGGCAGCGGCGCCGGCGACGATTCGGGATCGTCGGCAGACAGAAGGGAGGACGTGTTCGAATTGCAGCATCATCACCTGCTCACCTGCCTTGAGCGGACTACCGTGAGTGTAGATTAGAAGGCTAGAAGCACTGTCTGTCTTTGTCTGTCTGTCTGTCTGTCTGTCTGTCTCTGTTTGTCTGTCTGTCTGTCTTAGTGTGTCTGTCTGCCTGTTTTACTGTCTTGTTGTCTGTCTGTGTTAGTGTCTGTCTGTCTGTCTTAGTGTCTGTCTGTCTGTCTTAGTGTCTGTCTGGCAGTCTGTCTCTGTCTGTCTACTCGCCTATGTAATCCTACTCGCCTATACGCAGGAGCGAGAATTCGTCGAGTTAGATCAGCTGACACAGCTGCCCGTGTGCAGCAGTCAGCAGCAGCCGCAGCCGGCGTCTCCCGCGACCGGCAGCGACGCGTCGATCGCGGGCGCCGACACCGAGCTGAGCCCGGGCGGTCCGGCCAGCTGCTTCAAGGGCCGCTGGCGCCGGGGCTCCCGGGAGGCGCGGACATATTTGGTGAGAATTTTTCCATTGATTATAATGATAGCTACATTTGCTGTAATTCTTAGTTTAGATATACACTTCCACTACTATTATTAGTATATTATTTAACTATTTTTGATAGATTATTAATTTTCGTAGACTTTTTAGTTGACTGGCGCAACAAGTTTTTGTCAAGTAATTTCGAGATAAAATAATTTAACTATTTAGCATTCGAACGTTAAAACCTTTTCTTGTTGTTTGCAATTGCATTTACCTGAGTGACGTTTAAAATGAGTAGCAATATGCTCAGCCCCATGCCAGTCAGAGTGCTCGCTATGGAATATGATGGAGCTGTTATTGTGCTCAGCCCATGCCAGTCAGAGTGCTCGCTATGGAATATGATGGAGCTGTTATTGTGCTCAGCCCCATGCCAGTCAGAGTGCTCGCTATGGAATATGATGGAGCTGTTATTGTGCTCAGCCCATGCCAGTCAGAGTGCTCGCTATGGAATATGATGGAGCTGTTATTGTGCTCAGCCTCATGCCAGTCAGAGTGCTCGCTATGGAATATGATGGAGCTGTTATTGTGCTCAGCCTCATGCCAGTCAGAGTGCTCGCTATGGAATATGATGGAGCTGTTATTGTGCTCAGCCTCATGCCAGTCAGAGTGCTCGCTATGGAATATGATGGAGCTGTTATTGTGCTCAGCCTCATGCCAGTCAGAGTGCTCGCTATGGAATATGATGGAGCTGTTATTGTGCTCAGCCTCATGCCAGTCAGAGTGCTCGCTATGGAATATGATGGAGCTGTTATTGTGCTCAGCCCATGCCAGTCAGAGTGCTCGCTATGGAATATGATGGAGCTGTTATTGTGCTCAGCCTCATGCCAGTCAGAGTGCTCGCTATGGAATATGATGGAGCTGTTATTGTGCTCAGCCTCATGCCAGTCAGAGTGCTCGCTATGGAATATGATGGAGCTGTTATTGTGCTCAGCCCATGCCAGTCAGAGTGCTCGCTATGGAATATGATGGAGCTGTTATTGTGCTCAGCCCATGCCAGTCAGAGTGCTCGCTATGGAATATGATGGAGCTGTTATTGTGCTCAGCCTCATGCCAGTCAGAGTGCTCGCTATGGAATATGATGGAGCTGTTATTGTGCTCAGCCTCATGCCAGTCAGAGTGCTCGCTATGGAATATGATGGAGCTGTTATTGTGCTCAGCCCATGCCAGTCAGAGTGCTCGCTATGGAATATGATGGAGCTGTTATTGTGCTCAGCCTCATGCCAGTCAGAGTGCTCGCTATGGAATATGATGGAGCTGTTATTGTGCTCAGCCTCATGCCAGTCAGAGTGCTCGCTATGGAATATGATGGAGCTGTTATTGTGCTCAGCCCCATGCCAGTCAGAGTGCTCGCTATGGAATATGATGGAGCTGTTATTGTGCTCAGCCTCATGCCAGTCAGAGTGCTCGCTATGGAATATGATGGAGCTGTTATTGTGCTCAGCCCCATGCCAGTCAGAGTGCTCGCTATGGAATATGATGGAGCTGTTATTGTGCTCAGCCTCATGCCAGTCAGAGTGCTCGCTATGGAATATGATGGAGCTGTTATTGTGCTCAGCCTCATGCCAGTCAGAGTGCTCGCTATGGAATATGATGGAGCTGTTATTGTGCTCAGCCCATGCCAGTCAGAGTGCTCGCTATGGAATATGATGGAGCTGTTATTGTGCTCAGCCTCATGCCAGTCAGAGTGCTCGCTATGGAATATGATGGAGCTGTTATTGTGCTCAGCCTCATGCCAGTCAGAGTGCTCGCTATGGAATATGATGGAGCTGTTATTGTGCTCAGCCCATGCCAGTCAGAGTGCTCGCTATGGAATATGATGGAGCTGTTATTGTGCTCAGCCTCATGCCAGTCAGAGTGCTCGCTATGGAATATGATGGAGCTGTTATTGTGCTCAGCCCATGCCAGTCAGAGTGCTCGCTATGGAATATGATGGAGCTGTTATTGTGCTCAGCCCATGCCAGTCAGAGTGCTCGCTATGGAATATGATGGAGCTGTTATTGTGCTCAGCCTCATGCCAGTCAGAGTGCTCGCTATGGAATATGATGGAGCTGTTATTGTGCTCAGCCTCATGCCAGTCAGAGTGCTCGCTATGGAATATGATGGAGCTGTTATTGTGCTCAGCCCATGCCAGTCAGAGTGCTCGCTATGGAATATGATGGAGCTGTTATTGTGCTCAGCCTCATGCCAGTCAGAGTGCTCGCTATGGAATATGATGGAGCTGTTATTGTGCTCAGCCTCATGCCAGTCAGAGTGCTCGCTATGGAATATGATGGAGCTGTTATTGTGCTCAGCCCCATGCCAGTCAGAGTGCTCGCTATGGAATATGATGGAGCTGTTATTGTGCTCAGCCTCATGCCAGTCAGAGTGCTCGCTATGGAATATGATGGAGCTGTTATTGTGCTCAGCCTCATGCCAGTCAGAGTGCTCGCTATGGAATATGATGGAGCTGTTATTGTGCTCAGCCTCATGCCAGTCAGAGTGCTCGCTATGGAATATGATGGAGCTGTTATTGCGCTCAGCCCCATGCCAGTCAGAGTGCTCGCTATGGAATATGATGGAGCTGTTATTGTGCTCAGCCTCATGCCAGTCAGAGTGCTCGCTATGGAATATGATGGAGCTGTTATTGCGCTCAGCCTCATGCCAGTCAGAGTGCTCGCTATGGAATATGATGGAGCTGTTATTGCGCTCAGCCTCATGCCAGTCAGAGTGCTCGCTATGGAATATGATGGAGCTGTTATTGTGCTCAGCCTCATGCCAGTCAGAGTGCTCGCTATGGAATATGATGGAGCTGTTATTGTGCTCAGCCCCATGCCAGTCAGAGTGCTCGCTATTGAATATGATGGAGCTGTTATTGTGCTCAGCCCCATGCCAGTCAGAGTGCTCGCTATGGAATATGATGGAGCTGTTATTGTGCTCAGCCTCATGCCAGTCAGAGTGCTCGCTATGGAATATGATGGAGCTGTTATTGTGCTCAGCCCCATGCCAGTCAGAGTGCTCGCTATGGAATATGATGGAGCTGTTATTGTGCTCAGCCTCATGCCAGTCAGAGTGCTCGCTATGGAATATGATGGAGCTGTTATTGTGCTCAGCCCCATGCCAGTCAGAGTGCTCGCTATGGAATATGATGGAGCTGTTATTGTGCTCAGCCTCATGCCAGTCAGAGTGCTCGCTATGGAATATGATGGAGCTGTTATTGTGCTCAGCCCCATGCCAGTCAGAGTGCTCGCTATGGAATATGATGGAGCTGTTATTGTGCTCAGCCTCATGCCAGTTATATTCGAACTATTATTATGCATAATTATTATTGCATTATAACTCTTACGCAGCTTCGCCGGTTCCGGGTGAGAAGTGATGCGATATTCTCATTTTTCTGCAAATTTTCGTATTCAAACCCCAAGTTCTGTAATCTGTTGTCTTCTTAACTGTTCGAGTCATTCTCTTTATTCTTTATTCTACGCTATTTCTATGCATAAGTGAGCACTTCATTTTTTTCCGAACTCGTTTCTTTAATTAACTAAGTACTAATATACTGATAAGGTTCTACTAACCATGTGTAGCATTAGGCCTTAAGTAACTATTAAATAACGTGCGTAACTAACTTATATTTATTATTGTGTTCAAAGTTGCCAATTGTTGCTGTCAATCTCTTTCCATTGCAGCCCGGCCGGGGCCGCGCAGAGGAAGGCGAAGAGCTCAACAGGAGACCTAACTCCCGATACCAAGGTTTGTTCGCTTTGAATTAAAGAAAACTGCATGTACTACTTAATGTACTAGACTTCGATAGGTTTACTCTCTACGCCGGAGCTAGAAATAAAAAAACTCCGCTCCTGCTGGGCTGACCATAAACTATAGCTAGAATTTTAATGCGCCACTGTGCTATTTTACCATAGACTGTTAAGGCTGTGGGTCTATGGCCAGCAGCTTAAAGTTTTCATGGCCTATCTTTAGCTAATATCACAGATTCTATATGCCCCCTAGATGGGCCACTCCAGCCGCATTAGACCATAGACTGTAGCATTAGCAGCGGCAGCTAGTGTCTGTGGCCCTAACCCCCTGGAGTTTTTGGAGCCTCCTATAATAATAATAATAATTGATTACACCTGTCCAATGGGCAGATGTGCAACACAGCTCAGCCGCAGCTATTGCGCGTCGCATCTGAAGGCTGCTTACGGCTGTTCAATCCAAGAACTGGGGGTCGCCACGCACACCCTCAATTACCCCAGCTAATGCTGGCACCCATTTTACAGCTGGTTGAACTGAAACAATGCAGAGTTAAGTGTCTTGCTCAAGGACACAAATTGTTCCAGTGGGATCTGAAATCGAACCCCCCACCTTTAAGTCGTGAGTACGACGCTCTAAAACACTAGGCTACAACCCCCTGGAGCCTCCCTAGACTGCCACTAAAT
>NIVC01003450.1:7500-30500 GCA_002269645.1 Macrostomum lignano | reverse complement strand
CCAGTCCGCTGAAATGTACATGGCAGCCTTAGGCTGGAATTCCGAGAAAGGCAATCAAAATTTGGTGGCGGGGCGGGGTAGTGTGGATAGGGTACCTCTCATTTCGCCGATTCTCATTTCGCCGATTCTCGTTTCACCGAATCTCATTTCGCCGATTCTCGTTTCGCCGAAATTAATTTCATAACCATCTGGACATTAGACCATAGACAACTACACTAATGCAAATGTGATTTAGATGTCTATGGCTTAAAAAATCAAGTTAAAATTAAGAATTCTTCCTTCTGCATAGTCTATGGTAAAAAGTCTATAGCCAGTGGTATATATGTATGGTAGGAGGTTGTGAAATACAAAAATGCCGATTGAAATCGTTTCTGGTGGACGTGGCTTTTCTGGTGAAATAAATAAGTGATTTTATTGCTTCTGAATTGAATGAGTTAAAACTACGCTCGTAATGCTGGTAAGCTAACGAAATTAAGCTGCGAAAAGGCTATGGTAGGTAAATACTCGCGCAATATTACTAATACAATATTTTATTTTTCAAGCCATTGTAGACATCTAAATCACATTTGCATTAGTGTAGTTGTCTATGGTCTAATATCCAGATGGTTATGAAATTAATTTCGGCGAAACGAGAATCGGCGAAATGAGATTCGGCGAAACGAGAATCGGCGAAATAAGAGGTACCCGTGTGGAAAGGCTTGATTGGAGGTTTTATGCTGGGGATAAGAGCCAATAAATTGAGCCTTGGCTTTAAAAATATCTTACAATAAAATGCTTCTGTTTA
The DNA here is from genome assembly GCA_002269645.1 of Macrostomum lignano. Lineage (NCBI taxonomy): Eukaryota > Metazoa > Platyhelminthes > Macrostomidae > Macrostomum > Macrostomum lignano. The sequence goes on along the minus strand of NIVC01003450.1, from coordinate 29,716 downwards.
ACTTACTACTGAACTGAAGTAGCTTACAGACAAATGTGCTGAAAGGCCCGTCGAGTTACTCTAGTATCTGTGGTCTTTCGTTTTTTTTAATCGGATAGCTCGTACATAAGTATTTCTGTAACTTTTTTTTCAGCTGATAGACTTTTAGAATCTAAATTAAACTGGTGCCACATTTTTATTTGAAATTTTTTCTTTTTTACGCTTGTTTTTGTGTTTTCTTCGAATTTCCAACTTTATTGTCCATGTTTTTAAATTTGAGTTGATTTATAACAATCAATATTTTGTTTAAATACACTGCTCTTTATTTTAAATTCCCGCGGCAGGATCGGCACCTACCGCTGGGTGATCCCGCCGAACGGGGTGGTCAGAATCCGCACCCGATTCATGTCGGACGAGCTGGGCCAGTTCGACCAGACGCTCAACTTCGAGATCCAGGGCTGGCGCACCGCTACCAGCTCTTCTGCCGCGGCCTGTGCGCCTTCCCCACCATCAGCCGGGAGCCCAGGATTCTGTTCCCGCAGCGCAGGAAGGCCAAAGCCAAGGACGAGGTGGTCAGCAAAAAGTACATCCTGGCCACGAGGTGTTCGAGTTCGGGCCGCTGCTGGTTGGCAAAACCAAAGACAAAATCAAGGACGGCGTCTATCCGGAGAACCGCGAGACCTTCACCATACACAACTCCAGCCCATGGAGGCTGACATCAACTTCTGCCTGCTGAACGACGTCAAAGGCGAGACATTCTCGTTCGAGCCGGCGGCGATGACTCTGGCCCCGGGCGAGTCGCAGCCGCTCACCGTGTGGGCGCACCCGCTCAAAGAGCTCCGCTACGAGGACGCCATCGTGGCCTGCGTCCGCGAGAATCCGGAGCCAATCCTGCTCAGGCTGGCCTGCGAATGCGTGCGGCCAAAGCTGCTGCTGGACAAAACGGCGCTGCAGTTCGAGAAGGTGCTGCTCCAGCGCAAGGACGTCAAGCAGCTGTTCATGCGGAACGAGACGCCCTGCCCATCAACTGGCGAATCTCCGGTCTGGAGGTGCTCGGAGAGGACTTCTCGGTCAATCAGGACTCCGGCACGTTGGAGCCAAAGTCAGAAGGCTGCGTCAACTTTTTCTTCCGGGCGATGCGGCCCTATAAACTGAGCCAGAAGCGCTCCATTCGAATCGAGACATTCGACGTCGACAACATCCTTGGCGTGCTCGAGACCCTGACGGTCAACATCTCGGCCGAGGCTTACGACGTTGCCATCGACCTCAGCTTCCCCAAAGGCAACGACGGTTCGGTCGATTTCGGCGTTAAAAAAGTCGGCGAAGAGGAGAAAGTGCAGCTGAGCTTGAAGAACAAAGGCGGCTACGAGATCCGCTACCGCTTCGTGCTGAAGTGCCGCTGCCGCACTGACGAGACCTCCGGCAACTGCCGGCGGTGCAAAGCGCCCATCAAGCTGGAGGAGCTGTTCGACATTCAGCCGGCGGCGGGCATCCTGCAGCCCAACGACCGCACCGTGCCGATCGGCATCACCTTCCGGTCCAACCGTGAGGTGGCCGTCAAACTGCAGGAGCTGCTGTTCTGCGAGGTCATCGAGCCGTCTCTTGGCGACAACGGCGAACTCATCGCCTCCATCCCGGTGAAGGTCAGCGCCCAGGCCGTCTACTCCAAGTTCGTCATCGCGCCGTCGGCCGATCTCAACTTCGGCGCCGTGATGGTACAGTCGAGGAAGACGCGCTCCTTCCAGATCGAGAACCGCGGCCAGCACGAGTTCCGGTTCGTCATCACCAGGAAGACGATTGAGGATCCCAAAGTGAAGGAGGCGATGGCCGCGGCGGCCACGGCTGGCAAAGGCGGCAAAGGGTGAGTCCGACTCATGCATCTACTTGAGCTATCGTCTTGAGAATTACCTGAAACACCTGTTGAACATATGCCTGTCAATTGAACTCCCTGCATCGCATATGGTTTGCATTTTTAGCGAAGCGGTCGTTCCGCCGGCTGGGTAGGAAAATACGTCATGCTCGTACTTTAAAATGGCGACAATTTTTTCCTAGAAATCATTGCAAAATCACCGTTTACGGTGAATTGATCGGTCTTGACGTGCGAATTCAATGATTAAAATTTTCGATTTCCCACACGCGCAGAGTGCTCAACTGGAGCTGGCTGAGTTCCAGATTTGATAAGTCAGTAGAGTAATTTGTGTGCTTTCGTGTATTTGCTTTCGCGTTTGCGTCCGCTTAGCCCCGTGTGGATAATGCTTTTTTGTGTGCTTATTTAATGGTTCCGGCTATCCTCCGTTGATAGTAAGTATATATAAAGCAAGCTCTGTTGGCGTGTTGCCCGTCAACCCTCTCCCTTTCTCTGTTCGCACCTGCGCCCCATTAAGCAAGATTATTTTTTATTATAAATTTGGCCTCCCCCAGTCGACAATTCCTAGATGTTTTCAGATGATGGATTGCGAAAGATCCAATTTAGACTACTGAGAAAAGTAGACGAATAAAGATTTGAATCGTAAAATCTCTCACAGTAGCCCGAAAAATTTCGCCATAAAAGAAAGTCAGTCTGTGCGCAACTGACGAAGGCGAACAAGCCAGAAACCGGTCTCGAGGTTAGACCTCCCCCATTATTAGTGTGTTATATGTATGATACCAGTTGCTGTGCCCAGCAGCAGTGGCCTGATGGCTGGATTCTATTTTGAATCGCAATCTACCGCTATGTGTGTTGCATTCAGTTCAACCTTGTCACCCTTATTTCAATACTCGCCTGTTTGGTGCTGACAAAAAAGCCTGTCTGTGCTGCCCATTTGTTCAGTTGGCAGATTCTAATGTTGTCTTATAATATTTGTACTATTTTGTAAGATTGTATGTACTTTTAAGTTGTATAGTTGGTGTGCGCTTCAATGTTGTCTGTTGATGAATTGTCTAAGCAAGTGCAAAAAATCAGAATATGTGACCAATAAAGGAAAGGAAATGTGAAATCAGTCCACTTAGCAGAGTCTATAAATAACTTGGGGAAGTCCCAGATAAAAGTATTTACGAATAGGATCTACAGTGGTTGTGTGTACGCACGGGGGAGGGAAATCCAAAAAAGAGCTATAAATAGATTTGGCGAGATGCGTACACACAAGGGAATCCAGAAAAAAATCTATAAATAGATTCAATGCACGAAAATAGGATCCATTGAATTTGGGAAATAACAACTCAAAAAGCAAATAACTCGGAACCGAAAATAAAAAAATTGTTGGAAATTTTCGGGCACATTTCACAGTCAGCAGCAGCAGCAGCCACAACAGCAGCAGACAGAGATTTCACCTAGTAACGGCCTTAAAGACAGCAGCAGCTCGCAGCAGCAGCTGATGGCATCCAGAGCCAACCTTGCCGCTGCCAGCAAGGCCCCCGGGCAGTTCGGCAGGGGCTCCAAAGGCCTCGGCAGAATGTAAACTGTTTATGAGAATGCATAGGCCTTTCTTCCTAACCCAGTTAAAATTTTTGTCAAAAAATCATGTACTCTGTGCGTAGCTTTTTTGCTCCGTTCACAAAATCACTTAACTTTCGTGTCACGCGTTCCATATGAATGTATTCACCGATGTTTTATAATTTAATTTCACAGCCTGCCTGCGCCTCTCAAGCGGTCAAAGTCACGCGACGGCTCGAGCTCGGGCCGGTCGGTAGTCAAACCGAAAAAAGTGGAAGCCATCAGGTCAGCTTCATTTCTCTCCCCGAAACAAATTTGTACTTTTAAACAGCTGAGAACAGATACTAAAACACTCGATGCGCCGCTCTCTTAGTTGATGACACTGCTTAGATTAAACCCGCGTTTTAATTGGCTCCGAGCTTTTGTCTATGGCCAAAAGGGACGAGATGCAAATGGAGAGTTAAACCCGCGTTTTAATTGGCTCCGAGCTTTTGTCTATGGCCAAAAGGGACGAGATGCAAATGGAGAGTTAAACCCGCATTTTAATTGGCTCTGAGCTTTTGTGTATGGCCAAAAGGGACGACATGCAAAAGGGGAGTTAAACCCGCGTTTTTATTGGCTCCGAGATCTTGTCTATGACCAAAAGGGACAAAATGCATTGATAGAAAGTGGCCTATCCAGTGTTTTAAAATCTGTAGATATTAAATTTGTTAATAAAAATTTTACAACCCGTAGATTGCTAATTACGTTCTTACTAACACGAACCTTTAACCTTGATCCGATGTACTGATACTGATTGGGCTTTCTTATTTGATTTTTTTAACGTTTGCGCGAGCTCATAACAATGATAATTTAACCAATTTTTTCTTACTATTAGCAAATATATTTTAGCATGCTTAGTCTAGCCGAACCTTATCAAGTAAATACAGTATATGCCATTCTTTATAGAAAGCAATAAGCAGGTATGATAATAATTATTAACCCCACTCAGGTAGTAAAACATCTTTTTCCTTATCAGTTAATTAACCTGCAATCATCTTAATTGTGTGTAAGGCAGTTTTCAATTGAGAATTTCTTAAAAATTATTCGCTCAATAAGTTGTAAAAAATTCTCGCACCTGTCCATAGTCAAATGTCCCTTCCGTCCACAGTACCAGTAGGCAGATAAACCTTAAATATATACATCAATAATAACTAAAATGTGTTGCAGCGAACCAAACAGAGCGCTCGAACCGAATCGAGGCCTGTCTTCCCGCGTCAGCTGGAACCGAATCCGGTACCCCATCCGCTTAATTAGTCTGGCAGCTTTCTTAGAAAATCTGTTTGAATTTTTACTAGTCGTCTTCTTTGTTTTCTGGGGCTTTCTTGGAATGGTTTAAAAAATCTTTGATTCTGACTCTGAGCCTATCCTAAATATTGATTTATTTGCTAAGATTCTGCGTAATTTTCTGCGGTTAATCTTTCATGAATATTGTTAGCCTTTTACTTTTTTAATTTTTTGATTTCCACTTTTCCTTTGATTGATGCCGCTTTAACCCAGTGCTATCGCTATCGCTATTGGAAAGGGAAATTATAAAATTTTGATGCTTGATGCTATTTTTAGAAGCATCATATAGCGCCTTAGCAATATGGCCAGTTCGCATAAGTATCACTGGGAAGCTCTCATTTCGGACCCAGACAGGGATTTTACATAGGTCGAAAGATTTTCCCCGGTTTTAGGTATTTCTCAGGAATACGGAGATTTCCCTTTGATACAGGTTAGGGGAATTTCCTACAGATCCAGAGATTTCCTGTAGATTAGGGGACTTTTTACAGAGATCCAGGGGTTTCCCATAGATCTTGAGGATTCATTAAAGATACAGGGATTTCCCATAGATTCTGAGGATTCCCAAAACACAGGGATTTCCCATGGATTCTGAGGATTCCCAAAAGATACAGGGATTTCCCATAGACTCTGAGGATTCCCAAAAGATACAGGGATTTCCCATAGACTCTGAGGATTCCCAAAAGATACAGGGATTTCCCATAGACTCTGAGGATTCCCAAAAGATACAGGGATTTCCCATAGATTCTGAGGATTCCCCAAAGATACAGGGATTTCCCATAGACTCTGAGGATTCCCAAAATACAGGGATTTCCCATGGATTCTGAGGATTCCCAAAAGATACAGGGATTTCCCATAGATTCTGAGGATTCCCCAAAGATACAGGGATTTCCCATAGACTCTGAGGATTCCCAAAAGATACAGGGATTTCCCATAGATTCGAGGATTCCCCAAAGATACAGGGATTTCCCATAGACTCTGAGGATTCCCAAAACACAGGGATTTCCCATGGATTCTGAGGATTCCCAAAAGATACAGGGATTTCCCATAGATTCTGAGGATTCCCCAAAGATACAGGGATTTCCCATAGACTCTGAGGATTCCCAAAAGATACAGGGATTTCCCATAGATTCGAGGATTCCCACAAGATACACAGATTTCCCATAGATTCTGAGGATTCCCCAAAGATACAGGGATTTCCCATGGATTCTGAGGATTCCCAAAAGATACAGGGATTTCCCATGGATTCTGAGGATTCCCCAAAGATACACAGATTTCCCATAGATTCTGAGTATTCCAAAAAGATACAGGGATTTCCCAAAGATTCTGAGGATTTCCAAAAGATACACAGGTTTCCCATAGATTCTGAGGATTCCCAAAAGATACAGGGATTTCCCAAAGATTCTGAGGATTTCCAAAAGATACACAGGTTTCCCATAGATTCTGAGGACTCCCAAAAGATACAGGGATTTCCCAAAGATTCGAGGATTCCCAAAAGATACACAGGTTTCCCATAGATTCTGAGGATTCCCAAAAGATACAGGGATTTCCCATAGATTCGAGGATTCCCAAAAGATACACAGGATTCCCCAAAGATTAAAATATTTCCCAAAAGATACACAGGATTCCCCAAAGATTAAAATATTTCCCATAGATTCTGAGGATTCCCAAAAGATACACATATTTCCCATAGATTCTGAGGATTCCCAAAAGATACAGGGATTTCCCATAGATTCCGAGGAATTCCCAAAGTTTCAGCTGTAAGCTTTCACACAGAAATGGATTTACCAGAATTGCCATAGACAGTCTGCTGAAGCAACGCTTCTTCTCAACTCTGTGCCGCAGAGCCGAGGCCGGCGGTCAGGGCAAGCTGCAGGCCGGCGCCTTCCAGATTCAGCCCGCAGCCGACGTTGTGCCGCCCGGCACCGCCAAAGTTGTGCAAGTCGACTTGATCGCCGAATCTGAAGGTCGCTGCGACGAAGAGCTGCTAATTGACATCGCTGATCGAGATCCGGCGATAGACAGGTGAGCTGAGGGAGAGATGGGTCTTTGAGATGAGGTGACTTTGAAATGGAGTGTATTTTGAGTACAGGTTATACGTTACGTAGATCTACCAGCTACGGGAGTGCCCCAGCCTCACAAATATCTTATTCACCCTACCGCAGAGACAACATCGGCGGCATTCGCTACCGCCTGGTTGGTGAGGCCTTCGTCCCGGTGATCAACACCACCGATTGGGCCAGCATATTCGAGGAGCATCGCGTGTGCCGCAGTCTCAGCCTGTACAATGCCTACTCGCCGGCTGGTCACGGCGGGGTCTACGGAGAGGCGGAGAACCGATTCGTGTTCAACAGCGTTCTGGTCGGCTGTCGGTCCTCGGCTCGATTCCGCGTGTCCAACCCGACAAGAATCCACGTCGACGTCACATTCGGGCTTCGCCAAGTTTCTCAACGAGGCGCCGGCGGAGGCGGCGGAGGCGGCGGTGGCGGCAAGTCGTCGTCAGCCGCTGGCGGCGGCAGCGGCGGAGCCTCCGGGTCCGGCGTGGAGATGTTCGAGCTGGAGCCGACTAAGGCGCAGATCCCGGCCAGCGGGCACACCTTCGTCACCGTGCACTTCAGCCCGCCGTCGATGCACACCTTCGCGGCTGTGTTCGAAGCGGCAATCAGCGGGCCGGTGAGCCTGGCGAAGGGCCGCAGCCTGACGTTCGAGTTGAGCGGCGAGGGCAACTTACCGAGGGTGTCGGTGACTCGGCCGACGGCGAGGAACAAGCGCGGCCAGCCGCTCTGTCTGTTCCGCAAGCTGCTGGTCGGCCGCGAGCAGCGACTCCGGGTGGCGCTGTACAACGACGGCAGCCTGCCGGCCAGGGTGCACCTGGACCTGACCGATCCGGATGGCTGCTTCCGGCTGGAGCCGGCCGCCGACGAGACTCGCGCGCTGATGACCTACGGAGCGACAGAAAGTGAGTCGGAAAAGGGTGTCTTGCTACCCGGATGTGTTGCTAGCCGGATGTGTTGCTAGCCGGATGTTTTGCTAGCCGGACGTGTTGCTAGCCGGATGTGTTGCTAGCAAGATATTGAGTTTCAATTTTAAACTATTCATAGCCACCCATCTCCTATCCGCCAAACACAGCTGATTGGCTGGCTTCTAGAATTTTTACCCCTCAACTGCGTACAACAAGTCTGTCTCGCAGCCACCCCACTCTCCCCGTATTTCCTAACCCCGTTCTTGTTTCCCATTGGCTGCAAGCATCTAATTTTTTTCGTGTCACCCCCAGCAGCCGGAGGCGGCTCGCGCCATCCGCACACGGCCGCGCTGATGCTGGAGCCCGGCCAGGAGGCCGAGCTGGAGGCTGTCTATCGGCCGCGCCAGGTGCAACGGTCCACAGCTCAGGTCAAGGTGGCCGTTGTGGACAATCAGTACGAGGATACTCTGGTACACCTGGTAAGCTGACAATGTCTCACATATTGCCTCGACTGAGTTCAATAGACAGACAAGTATCACACGGTTATAAAGAAGATTTTCCTAATTGTAAATTTCCATAACTCATCATCCATTTATGAATAGCAAAAACCGACATAGCTGACGCGTTATCTCAAAATCCGACAATAATTCACGCCCTCTACGCTGAAAGTAGACTAAAACAGACAAAATATTTGCATTTCATAGTTTCCGAGTGGTCTATGTAGGATTTAAAAACCAGTGTCAATCTCAGATGTCAATCTTACCTCTCCCCTACCCCGGCAGGTCGGCGAAGGCTACGAAGACGAGGTGACATTTGAGAATCTGCCCACCGAATACCTGGAGCAGGAGTTGGCGGAGGAGGTGGCCAACGCTGCGGCCCCGGCTGAGGAGACCGAGGAGACCCCGAACGGTGAGGATTTTGGATAAAATTGAAATTCTTCAGTTATTTTAATTCAAGCAACAATGGCTAGAAAACAAAACAAAAACTCCTACTTTCTAATTTTGACCAAAATAGTAGTAAAATGGGAAATCAGCGCCAAATTTATATTTTCTCGCGAAAAATCCTGCACGCAGTGTTCGCTTAGATTTGGGTTGCCGTTCTGACTGCACAGACAAGTAGAAACTAATATTTTGCCTAATCTTTCCTTTACAAAATTAATAAAAACTGAGTACAATTTAAATTGCACTTTTATAGCCGGCTCAACTGAGGAGAACAAAGACATGGAAGGTAAATTCTACCAAGAATAAGTCTTGGTTATTGCAGTTTGCTCTCACACGTCTGCTGTGCTGAAAAACAACCCATCCTCCTGCCCTGTCCTTATCCGCATTCCCCATTTTAAGAGATCTGTTGCCTATTTGCATTTCTTTTTTCATATTTGCAATTCAAGCATTGAACAGAAACTATTTTTTCTAGTTTTTATTCTTTAATTTATTGCACTGGACAGAAAGCCAGACTGTATTGAATTTTAAATTCAGTGAAAATCTCAGATGCTAATGGCTAGACATAACTCGTATAAATTATAACTAGATTGGCCACAGCACATTTGCGTGTAAGCTACTTTCAGTTCAGTAGTAAAGTTAAGCAGAAGCATTTTATTGCATTTTATTGGCTCTTACCCACAGCTTAAACCATCCAACCGCGCCTTTCCACACTAACCTCACCCCGCCCCAATTTTTATTGCCTTTTTCGGCCTTCCAGCCTAAAGCTGCCCATGTACATTTCAGTGGACTGGCAAATGTACATTACTGCTGAAACAATTAGCAAGTTGTTTACTGTTAAACGGGGGTGGGAGCTGTAGCTACCCGCGGATCAGCCCTGGGAGGGGCTCTGCACTTCCAGGGGCCTAAGCCCGAGATACCCACTAGTTGGTTAGGCCCTAATTAGACCCTAACGTCCTGGCTAGGGCTGGGTGTGAACTGCCTACTAACCCAAGCCTATGGACTAAGGCACCGCCAACCCAAAGGTGGAATCAGGGACGTTGCTAGGACCGAGTCCACCCAGCAGACAAGTCTTTGGGAGTGCGCACGAAGAAAGGGTTTGAAAAGCTTAGCAAGTTGTTTACGCCTGCAAGCTTGGACTTCTTAAACTTATCAGTCATTTCAGCTGCTTTTATTTTTATAAAATAGCTTATGTATTCTTCTTTGCTACTGAACTGAAAGTAAAAAGCAGTGTTACTAAGTATATATGCCTAAGTGGCCCACTTAGTGATTTTAGTATCTGTGGTGTACATTAGATGTACGTTTAACGTTCGTGTAATGTACATTGAGTGTACATTAAGGTTGCTGCTCAGCTAGCCCATTTGTTAGGACAGATAGTTCTACCAAAACACTCACACGTTGCAATTTTCTCTCTGTCGCTTTGCCTCGAATTGCACGACATTGCTTCTTCCTTAAAGCAAGAGGCTAAATTGGCATTTGAATAGTATCTGGATTTCCCCCAGCATCTTTGCCTCATCCTTCATGTCAACTTGTCGGCACCGCTGCAAAATTTGCAGTTCTGTCCAGCCCTAGCAAAGCCCCGCCAAGGCGCAGCTCTCGCTCAGACCAGCAGCAGCAGAACACATCAGGCCAATCAGGCAGCGCTAAAAAGTCGCGCCAGCGAGCTACTTCCGGTGGAAGCACTGGAAGCGCTGGGGACGGAATTGGAGGCGGTGTTAGCCGATTGGAAGGGCTTGGTAAAAACAGCTATGAGTTAGAAAGCCTATTGGAATAGTCCTTGTAGCGTTTAGTAGAATCTCCTAAAAATTGTAGCGTTTTTTATTTTGCAACTAGCTACTTATAGTTAGCATCAGTAGTGTCTATCGAATCTGTGATTTATAGCGGCAGTATTCACAGAATACTTCTGTTATCTACATAATCCTCAAAACCTTGAGACTAAAAAGAACTTTTTTATTTCCAAGCTCTTTGTTATTGATGCTAGCTTGAGCATCTGGTGAAATGCCCTCTGCTTTGCACTTTAAAACTGCTTTCCTACCCTATATGCAATTACGTACGTACGCTTGACTTTTCTTTTGGTAACACAACAGCCTGCTTTTGCTTTTAAAAAAGTATTACGTATTGCTTGTGCAATTTGACTGTCAAAGATCCTCATTATGAAACACCAAAGATCCTCAGTATGGGATCTCAAAGATCCTCAGTATGGGACCTCAAAGATCCTCAGTATGGGACCTCAGAGATCCTCAGTATGGGACCTCAAAGATCCTCAGTATGCAGGGACCTCAAAGATCCTCAGTATGGGACCTCAGAGATCCTCAGTATGGGACCTCAAAGATCCTCAGTATGCAGGGACCTCAAATATCCTTAGTATGGGAACGCCAAAGATCCTCAGTATAGGACCTCAAAGATCCTCAGTATAGGACCTCAAAGATCCTCAGTATGGGACCTCAAAGATCCTCAGTATGGGACCTCAAAGATCCTCAGTATGGGACCTCAAAGATCCTCAGTATGGGACCTCAAAGATCCTCAGTATGGGACCTCAAAGATCCTCAGTATGGGACCTCAAAGATCCTCAGTATGGGACCTCAAAGATCCTCAGTATGGGACCTCAAAGATCCTCAGTATGGGACCTCAAAGATCCTCAGTATGGGAACGCCAAAGATCCTCAGTATAGGACCTCAAAGATCCTCAGTATGGGAACGCCAAAGATCCTCAGTATAGGACCTCAAAGATCCTCAGTATGGGAACGCCAAAGATCCTCAGTATAGGACCTCAAAGATCCTCAGTATGGGACCTCAAAGATCCTCAGTATAGGACCTCAAAGATCCTCAGTATGCAGGGACCTCAAATATCTTTAGTATGGGAACGCCAAAGATCCTCAGTATGGGACCTCGAAGATCCTCAGTATGGGACGCCAAATATCCCTTTACGAGTAGCAAGGGATATTAAAGATCTCCAGCCTAGGCTACAACAAGCCTCATGCAACTGGAACCCTCCATTGATCTCCCTCTCTCGCAGCCGCCAAGCACAACCACCTGCACTTCGGCGACTGCTACCTGACGGAGCCGAAGACGCTGACCTTCCAGCTGTGCAACCACTCCCAGACCGACACTGTTCGCTTCGCTTTCCCCGTCTCCACCGGCGAAACCGGGACTAGCTTCTCGCCGACCGTGGGCCACCTGCGCCCCGGACAGAGCAAGTCCATCGCGGCCACCTACCGAGCCGCTCAGGCGCAGGACATTCGAGCCCAGCCCGTCGCCTGCCGGCTCGCCAAGGTGTCCTACAAGGAGGACCCGCCGGCTGACTGGGACGACACCAAGCGGACCATGCGCTGGCTGCCAGTCGACCCGGCCCAACCAGCCGGTCGCAAGAAGAAGGTGGTGGAAGTCGAGGCCGAGCCGGAGCACTCAGAATTGCCGGACAGCCAGCGCAGCCTGGAGCTGCTGGTCTCGGCCAAGGCCGATCACTGCAAACTCGCGCCGCTAGCCGAGTCGGCCGTGCAGTTCCGCGACACCCTGCTGTTTCAACGCCGACTCCACCAGGTGCAGTTGGTCAACACTGGCCGAGTGGCCGCTGCCTTCACCTGGCAGGTAGTCATGGAGGACGTTGAGCAGGCGTCTGGCTCCAGACCGCAGTCGGCTAGGCAGAGCAATCGCGAGGAGTCGCTGCTGCCATTCGCCGTGGAGCCAGAGTCGGGCACCGTGCCAGTTGGTCGAACCGTTGACGTTACCCTCGCCTTCGCGCCGCTCGCTCTGGGCAACTTTCGGGCCCGACTGGTCTGCCGGGTGCCGAACCTGGAGGAGGGACCGGCGGCCTCGCCGGCGCCGTGCGTCACCGTCAGCGGCCGGTCGGTGCAGCCGTTCTGCCACTTCGAGCTGCCGCAGTCCGACTATCTGACGGGTTAGTGTTTTTTGTAACTGAGGAGCTCTCGGGAGATACGAGATTAAAGTGGGAGAAAAGTCGTAATATGGTCTTGTTGAATAAGAAGGGAGAAAGATGATAGACAGAGAACAGACGGATATGCTACGAGCGTAAAGAGATTTACAAACTGAGAAACAGATAGACAAAATAGCGTCGATAGAAGATCCTATTGAACATTTTGTCAGAGTTTGTCTACTCATAAGTGTGGCGCTAAACCCGTTGAGAAAGACAGCGTGACAACAATCGCAAAATAATCATCGCAAACAACAATAGTAACTAGCGGCTCTGATGCGTCTCTTGCAAATTATTGACGACTCAAACGACTGTAATGCAACGGAGGGGCGACTGTTAAGTCACGAGCGCATCATGTGAGCTGCAGAATTGTAAAGGAGTCGCGAGAAAGTCCTCCAAGAGACGTTTTCTTATCATTGCACTTTCTACTAACTCAAGTTGGCTAAATAGAGTTGTTAAAAATGCGAAATGCGATTCTAATTCATGAACTGACGCAGATGCGCTTAAGCTAAAGCGCTTTAGACGCAACTCAGTGATCCTCTACAGCGACTCGACCCCAGAGTCATAATAGAAGCGCCCAAGAGTCGTTTCAAAATCGCAAAAACAATAAAACGTCTCAAATTGACTCTTAGGCGATTCCTTGAAGACTTATTTGGCAACTTGTACGAGCGTACAGTGATATCTCGTCTAAAGTCGCTTCTTTTCTATTTTACCTGTGTTACCTACAACGACTCTGAAACCACTCTGGGGCGACTCAAGTGTAGGGGTGTTCGGGGTTCGGGGTCGGGTCGGGTTTCGGGTCGGGTTTTGGTACCGGGTTCGGGGTTCGGGTCGGGTTTGGCCACCGGGTTTTCGGGGTTTTCGGGGTTTTGAACAATTATCATTCTCAAAAGTATTTTCAAGCACTTTTTACTCCTTATGCAAAATCCACAATGCGAAAGATATGCATTGAGTTTCAGGTACAACTTAAGTTATATTTTACATACAATTTGAAACGGAAATAGCAGATAGAACCATGGATTCATTTACACTTTCTGGTAAATAACGATTGTCGTTTTTCGACCCATTCAGTCTTGCAGTTGATGATTTAAAAAATTACGTTCAGTAATAATTTTACATGTGCTACGTGTAACATGGTCTGAACTTCTGGATTGGATGAGGAAGCTTAAAATTTATAAATACACTAATATTCTCCACGCATCAGTCGCCAATAATCAATTATCACAATGATTACCTACTCATATCAGCATACAATTTTATGTAAAGACGTCACTTTAGTTTTTACAAGCAATTCTGTTATACCACTACTGACTTACTGTTAACTGTAGTCAAAAGTAAAAATATATATATATTTGTGATTAACTCTCCTGTTTCATTGTATCATTGCTTTATCTGTGCCATCTCTTTATCGCTCTAGTTCTATCTCTTCTGATATCTGCACTACAGGGTAGAATCTAATTTTATTGTACTCTATTTTTGCAGCTTAAATAAACTCATAGATGTAATATTACTATGAAAGCAATTTCGTTGTAAGTATAGGTACGAAATGGTCCTGATTTTAGTTGTGAACTTTCATGTATCTTACTATTAGATCTTGGGTCTTGGTAATCCTTCCATCTCAATCCCAATCCCATTGCAAGAAGTGTTTCATATTTCTTTTCCTAGTTGTAGAGTAGCTAAGGGAAATAAAACCACAAGGCTAAGTGGTTGAAGCTGTTAAGGCACATCTCAATATATAAAACTGAATTTAAAACTGAAATTCAAAATTGAAAACTGAAAAATTGAAAACTGAAAACTGAATTTATTAAAATGATTGACCAAAATAAGCGTGAAAATGTTCGGGGTTACGTTCGGGGTCGGGTCGGGTTTTGGTACCGGGTTCGGGGTTCGGGGTTGGAAGAAATGTTCGGGACGGGGTTCGGGGTTCGGGGTAGGGGTACCGGGTTCGGGGTAAACCCGAACCCCGAAAAAATGGCCGACCCGAACACCCCTACTCAAGTGACTCTGGGATGCTTCTTGGCTTAGGTACCGTTTTCATCGCCATAATGCAGCAGAGAAGCAGAGCCTAAACTCAAAACTCCCGCAGGCGCCAAGCGCAATCCGGAGCTCCCCGGACCCAACGGCGCCCCGCCAGGCGCCAAGCTCAACCCGGACACTCGGGTTGTTGAAATCGACAGCGTCGGGCTGGACAACCGCGCCATGCGCAGGTTCCACATCGTCAATCCGACCAGCGTGGGCTACGACTACCAATGGGAGTGCCAGGACAGCTCCGGGGTCAAGGAGGACAACGGCATCCTCTGTCTAGACCGCGCGGTCACCTCGAACCCGGCCGCGGTGCCGAGGTCACTTTCGAGTACACGCCGAAGAAGCTCGGCGTCTCCGAGAGCTTCTGGTGCTTCAGCGTGCCGGCGCACGGCATCAGCCTGCCCTTCCTGGTGGTCGGCCGCACCAAGGAGCCTCGGGTGGTGTTCGATCGCAGCCACCACAACTTTAACTCGCTGCTGCTGCAGTTCACCGCCAGGGAGACATTCTACATGACCAACGAGGAGGACCAGGCCTTCCAGTTCGACATCGACCCGAACTCGCTGCGCTGTCCCGGTCACCCGAACATTCTCAAGGTGGAGCCAATGTCCGGCCAGGTGCCGAAGCGAGGCCGCCTGGCGCTCACCATGACGCTCTGTCTGACTTCGGAGAAGCCGGCCAACTACAATGTCCGCTGCGAAGTCCGGAACAAGACCGAGCCGCTGACTTTGAATGTCAAGGCCGAGGGCTACTGCATGAAGGCCGACCTGCTGATTGAAGATCCGGAGAGCGGGCAGAGCTTGCCGGTGTCCGAGAAAACACCGGGACAGGTGAGAAAACCCAAGTGGCTAATTATGACTCTGGAATTGCTAAGCAGAGTTAAGCAGAATTAGCCGCAGTTAGTACGCATCTGAATAGGTTTCGATCAGATAGCATTCACTATAAGTCTCACATTGGCGAAACACAAAATTTTTGTTCAAACAAAATAATAAAACACTAAATAGGTCATGGGTCATAGGTCATCGGTTATAAGTAATAGATCATCGGTCATTGATAAAAAGTCATCGGTTATCGGTCATATGTCATCGCTTATAGGTCATGGGTCATAGGTCCTCGGTCATCGGTTATCGGTCATTAGGTCATCGGTTATCGGTCATCGGTCATTAGGTCATAGCTCATAGCTCATAGGACACTCATTTGGATTCTCCCTCACCCACCCAGCTGGACTTCGGCTCCGTCGAGGTCAACGAGGTGGTCCGCCGCCGTCTGGTGGTCTGGAACAGGGGCAAGTTCGACCTCAGCTTCGCCTGGGACTTCGCGCCCGGCACCAAGCGGCCCGACAGCCTCTCGGTGACGCCAACCGAAGCCAACGTGCCGTTCGGCGAGAGAAAAATCTGCGAACTGGTCTTCGCGCCGAAGTCGCGCTCGCAGCTTAAAGGATCCCTCCTGGTGCTGACAGTGCCGAATGGGCCGACCTACCAGGTGGCGGTGCTGGGCGCCTCCACCGAGCCGAAAATCGGCTTCGCCTTCGGCACGAAAGACCCGGCGAAGAGCGGCGCCACGGCGCGGCACGACTTCGGGCCGAGGTTCGTGTTTCAGGCCGGGATGGAGCAGGCCACTGCTCAGCTGTTCGTGCACAATCTGGACAGCCGGGCGGTCACGGTTGACTGTCTGTACACACCTGGCCAGGTGCTGCAGCACGACTTCAAGGCCTGCCTGCTGCAGCCGGGACAGTCGACCAGCTGCAAGTTCACCTTCCTGCCAAGGTTGGTTGTCACACTGTCATTGAGATCAGTGATCTTAGGCTTAGTAACGTTCTTTATCGCACTTCTCAACTTTGTCAGTAGCTTCAGAGTTCCTGTCACCGCCACACCGCTCACCTCTCCGCTCGCAGGGAGGCTGTCCGCTACGAGGAGACGGTGACCTTCGAGCTGAACGGCCTCACCCAGTCGAGCGTCCAGCTGGCCGGCCGCGGCTCCGAGCTGCGCATCGAGCCGGTGAACCCTCGACAGCGACTCGTCCACCTGGGCGTCGCCAAGATCGGCGAGCTGGTGAAGAAAGTGATCCCGGTGACCAACCGGGGTCTGGCACCGGTGCCGCTCCGGTTCGCAGTGTCCCCGGCCTGCAAGGAGCTGGCTGGCACCGATGCCTTAACATCAAGCAGCCGAAGGACCTGGTGACGCTGAACCCGCAGGAGACGGTGAACGTGGAGATCGCCTTCCGCCCGACCTGCCGAGTGGCGCAGTTCACCGAGGAGGTCCTGGCCGAGGCCTGGGCGCTGTCGCCGCTGCCCGTGCTGGCCGTCCGGGGCGCCTGTCTGGCGCACGACTTCCGGCTGAGCTCGCAGCTGCTGAGCTTCCTGCCGCCCGGCCCGAGCTTCGCCGAGGCCGGCAAGGAGCCGCCAAAGCTGGTGGTTGGCAGCCAGTCAAAGCGCAGCCTCATCTTGTACAACTGCGGCGACATCGGAGCCCGGTTCGCCTGGGACACCGCCAAGCTCAAGCCGGACTTCGCCATCGCGCCGGAGACTGGCTACCTGAGTCCGGGTGCCGAGGTCACTATCGAGGTCACGTTTAAGTGAGTGCCGAACTCAAACTGGACGCGCTTGATCATTGGCCCTCTCTTTAGCCTTATCCTTTATCTACAAATGGGAGCTGGCCATCATGAGCGTAAATATTGGTAGCGGACCAACCAACCCTTTTCTAGGGGTTAATTTGTGTTCCTACCATCTGAATGATCAATCTGCATTTCATTTTCAATTATTTCTACCGGACACCTCCTCACCTCACTTTTTTCTGTATCCTCACTCTTATTGGCTGAAGGGAGACACCTACCTCACTCCTATCCATTCCTTCCTCATTCTTCACTCTTATTGGTTGGAGGGAGACACCCACCTCACTCCGATCTTTCCTTCCTCATTCTCCATTCTTATTGGTTGGAGGAAGATACCCACCTCACTCTAACTCTATTCATTTCTTCAGTCTAATTCGTTAATAGATCTTTATAGTGTTAAACCGCTGCTCACAGACTACTAATATCGAACTAACCTCAAACTCGCAGGCCCACGCAGCCAAAGGCGGACATCCGCATCGAGGGCATCAAGTGCCGCATCGAAGGCTGGAAGGACCTTGAGCTCACCTTGACTGGCACCAGCGCTCCGGCCACGCCGGTCCGCGAGACGCCTCACTTCGTCTGCCAGGTGCGCCAGAAGGACACAAAGCCGATCCAGATATTCAACAACTCGCACACGCAGTGGAAGCTGCGGCCAGTGATCGACGGCGAGTTCTGGTCCGGTCCCGACATCCTCGTCGTAGAGCCGCAACAGACGAAGACCTACGATTTGACCTACCGGCCTCTGCGGATGACTCAGGACGGCAAGAAGCACACCGGGACATTGTTCTTCGCGCTGCCCGACGGCACTGGCCTGCTGTACAATCTGCTTGGCACGGCTGAGGAGCCTCGACCGTTGAAGATCACGCAGGAGATTCCCTGCAAGATGGAGCACTACGAGGTGCTGCCGGTGCAGAACTGGTTGCCCAGAGCGCAGCGGTTCAAGGTGACGCGAGATATTCTCAAGCCCGACCGGATTGACGCAGGCACGACGTTCCAGGGCCTGGACTATATCGACGTGCCCGGAGACGCCAAGCGAGACTACAAGCTGCACATGTACTGCTACAGGGAGGCGCAGTACCAGCTGCGTATTCGGTTTGAGAATGAGCAAACCGGAGAGTACATCACGTACGAGTTGTTCCTCAAGGCTGGCCGGCCGGGTAGTGTGGGCTCCATCAGTTTGAGCAGCCCGGTTAGACAGGCGGTTCAGCACTCCATCGACGTAATAATTTTACTAATGCTTTCATTAGTGAGAGAGCCAAGTACTCAGAGACGGTCTCTCCATCTGTACTCGGAGATGGTCCCTCAATTTGTACTCAGAGACGGTCTCTCCCTCTGTACTCAGAGATGGTCTCTCCATCTGTACTCAGAGACGGTCTCTCTATCTGTACTCAGAGATGGTCTCTCCATCTGTACTCAGAGATGGTCCCTCAATCTGTACTCAGAGACGGTCTCTCCCTCTGTACTCAGAGGTCTCTCCATTGCAACCAGAGCCTGTCTTTCAATCCCGCAGATTGAGAACCCGCTGGCTCACCCGGTGACCCTGACCGTGTCAACGACAGTATCGGAAGTTCGAGTCCCGTCTCAGCTGCAGATTCCGCCGCAGACGCTCGGTCAGATTGAGATCGAATTCCTGCCCCTGAAGCCGCAAGACTACCGTGGCAAGCTAGAGCTTCAATGCCCGGAGCTCGGCCTATACACCTACGAGCTCGACCTCAAAGGTACTCAGCCAGGCCCCGAGCGCGCTCTGCACTTCACCACCTACCTGGGCGGCCAGCAGGTGCTGCAAGCTCGATTCGTCAACTATGGCCGGTCCAAGGCCGACTTCGCGTGCAGAATCGAGCCCGCGACGGATTTCCACTGCGATAAGACGGTCACCGTTTCACCCGGCTCCGAGGGCGTCCTAGACGTCGTTTTCGAGCCCTGCCGACTTGGCGACATCAAGAGCACCTTGACCGTGACCAGCCAGTCGGCCGGCGCCTACCTGTTCCCCCTGCATGCGGTCTGCCTGCCGCCCAAGCCGCAGGGACCGTTCGTGGTCAAAGCCGGCGCCACCGCTACCATCTCGTTTCGCAACGTGTTCCCGTCGGCTACGCAGTTCACCTTCCAGGTAGACAATCCGGCGTTCAGCGTGCACAAGTCCGGCGACACGGTGCGGCCGCACAAGGAGTACCGCATTGTTGTGACTTTCAACCCGGGAGCGGACGCGGGTCAGGACGCGGTCATGGCCAAGCTGTTGGTCACCTGCGCCAGATCATCTGGCGCGGGCAGCGCACTTCAGTGGGTGTACTATTTGCGTGGTCATCCACCAGATAGGTCCTAAGGCTGAGCTGAGACTGTGCCTCGATTTACTTGGGGTTGAGTAATTAGCATCTGGAGTTGGAAATCTGCAATATTCAAAATTTTAAGCTTATTTTATTGTGGCTTGCCAGGAGCTGGCCACTATAAAGATCTTAACGAATTAGTCAATAAGAACCTCCAGTCAATAAGAGTGAAGCATGAAGCAGGAATGGATCGGAGTGACGTGGGTGTATTCCTCCAGCCAATAAGAGTGAAGCATGAGGCAGCAATAGATCGAAGTGAGGTGGGTGTATTCCTCCAGCCAATAAGAGTGAAGCGTGAGGCAGGAATGGATCGGAGTGAGGTGGGTGTCTTCTTCCAGCCAATAAGAGTGAAGCATGAGGAAGGAGTGGATTGGACTGAGGTGAGGAGGGTGCCCGTTAGAAAGAATTCAAAATGAAATGCAGATGCAGATGGATTATTCCGATGTTAATTATAAACTTCATGCGGACTCCATGCAGAACTTTTAAAAAACGAACTTAAAAAAACATTTCCTGATGCGTGCCGTAATTCAACTCTGCTACATCATTAGCCCGTAGGAAGAAGCTGAAGAGACATTTTTTTCAATTTCCTGAATAAACAGTGAAATAACTCGCGGCTAATGAAGTTGGGAACGCGTTTTTATATAATTCTCTTTTTTGCTTAACCTCTGTGATACTGCTTACTTGACACTGATTTTTGAATGAAATTTATATTTAAAAAAGACAAAAAATATATTTCTTCAAAGTATTTTGAATGCAGAAAAAAATTCTTTTTCAAGGAAATTGTTGGCATGATTTTTAGCCTGTTTTAATAAATTATAAACCGCTAGAGCTGCTTCGATTTCCATGAATAATTTTAAACACTTCCTGTTTGGAATCTGAACTTCTTGTTAGAGAAAATTTCTGGTGAATTTCCATCTGAACTTGTCTTCTCTCCACTCATTCTGTTCACTGCTGTCTCTCCTCTCATCCCCACTGCTCTCTCTCCTCTCATCCTCCTCACTGCTGTCTCTCCTCTCATCCCCACTGCTCTCTCTCCTCTCATCCTCCCCACTGCTGTCTCTCCTCTCATCCTCCCCACTGCTGTCTCTCCTCTCATCCTCCCCACTGCTCTCTCTCCTCTCATCCTCCCCACTGCTGTCTCTCCTCTCATCCTCCCCACTGCTGTCTCTCCTCTCATCCTCCCCACTGCTGTCTCTCCTCTCATCCTCCTCACTGCTGTCTCTCCTCTCATCCTCCTCACTGCTGTCTCTCCTCTCATCCTCCTCACTGCTGTCTCTCCTCTCATCCTCCCCACTGCTGTCTCTCCTCTCATCCTCCCCACTGCTGTCTCTCCTCTCAATCAGCACCGATTAAAAATACAGTTTCGCTTATACTGCTCAAAGCTTGGAATGCCTTCGCAAACTGAGTGCTAAGGTTTTACTAAGATATTTACCTCTCCCTCTCCCTCTCCCTCTCCCCTCTCCCTCTCCCCTCTCCCTCTCCCCTCTCCCTCTCCCTCTCTCCTCTCCCTCTCTCCTCTCCCTCTCCCTTTTCCCTCTCCCTTTTCCCTCTCCCTTCTCCCTCTCCCTTCTCCCTCTCTCTTCTCCCTCTCTCCTCTCCCTCTCTCCTCTCCCTCTCTCCCCCTCTCTCCTCTCCCTCTCTCCTCTCCCTCTCTCCCCCTCTCTCCTCTCCCTCTCTCCTCTCCCTCTCCCTCTCCCCTCTCCCTCTCCCTTCTCCCTCTCCCTTCTCCCTCTCCCTTCTCCCTCTCTCTTCTCCCTCTCTCTTCTCCCTCTCTCCTCTCCCTCTCTCCTCTCCCTCTCTCCCCCTCTCTCCTCTCCCTATAGCACAGGCAATTACATAAAGCGGACAAGACTACATGGCAACGGGAGCAAAACTGGGAGCAGCGACTACATGGAGCGGACAAAATTACATGGTGATAAAAATTGAAAATTTAATATTCAGTCGATAGATCACGGCTAGAAAAAAATTATAAAATATTTTTTAAGAAAAATTATCTAAAATTAATCTTATAAATGAACTTTTTGCATTGTTTGTAGTACTACTTTTTATAGAACAGGCCTACTAACATTCTTAGTAGTGAAGACGTACAGAATCGGACAGAATTACCTTGACTTTGCTCCCAATTAGGACAGAATTACCTTGACTTCGCTCCCAACTAGGACAGAATTACCTTTATTTTGCTCCCAACTACATAGATAGACTGTAGAAAATTAACCCGCAGTGACCCGCACTAATCCAACGGTGACTATCACTGACCGAATCCAAGTATCGATCAGTGACCCGCTTAATGGCAAGTGTTCTTCACTGACCCGAACTGATCCAAGTGGCCTTCAATGACAGGCATTAATCCAAGTGGCCTTCAATGACCCGCACGAATCCAAGTGTCGATCAGTGACCCACTTAATGGCAAGTGATCTTCACTGACCTGAACTGATCCAAGTAGCCTTCAGTGACAGGCATTAATCCAATTGACCATCAGTGAGCCGCACTAATCCAAGAGCCTTCAGTGAGCCGTACTAATCCAAGTGACCATCAGTGACCCGCACTAATCCAAGTGACCATCAGTGACCCGCACTAATCCAAGTGACCATCACTGACCCGCACTAATCCAAGTGACCATCACTGACCCGCACTAATCCAAGTGAACTTTAGTGAATCGCACTAATCTACGTGACTCAGTTACTGGACAGAATTACCTGAAATTTGCTCCCCACTACAC
>NIVC01003450.1:0-2500 GCA_002269645.1 Macrostomum lignano | reverse complement strand
GCCTCTGTATATCTTAGCAGCCTTGGCTGTCCTATACTTAGAACAAAGAGCCAGGCCCTGCTCTGCAATATCACTCAAACACACAGAGCTCTTGGAACCGTTATAATCTTCATCTAACTGACTCACCGGCCTCGGTATAGCTTAGCAGCCTTGGCTGTGCCTCGGCAGCATTGGCAGCCTTGGCAGTACCACCCACAGAGCTACTTAGAACAAAGAGCCAGGCCCAGCTCTGCAATATCACTCAAACACACAGAGCTCTTGGAACCGTTATAATCTTCATCTAACTGACTCACTGGCCTCTGTATATCTTAGCAGCCTTGGCTATCCTATACTTAGAACAAAGAGCCAGGCCCTGCTCTGCAATATCACTCAAACACACAGAGCTCTTGGAACCGTTATAATCTTCATCTAACTGACTCACCGGCCTCTGTATATCTTAGCAGCCTTGGCTGTGCCTTGGCAGTATTTTGCAGCCTTGGCTGTCCTATACTTAGAACAAAGAGCCAGGCCCTGCTCTGCAATATCACTCAAACGCACAGAGCTCTTGGAACCGTTATAATCTTCCTCTAACTGACTCACCGGCCTCGGTATAGCTTAGCAGCCTTGGCTGTGCCTCGGCAGCATTGGCAGCCTTGGTATTACCACCCACAGAGCTACTTAGAACAAAGAGCCAGGCCTAGCTCTGCAATATCACTCAAACACACAGAGCTGTTGCAGTCGCTATAATCCTCATCTAACTGACTCACTTTTATGTACCTGCCGCTGAATGTCCCAGCAACAGTTATATTGTGTATTTAAAATATCAAAAGCGCATAATTGAAAAAGATGCCAGTACGATGACTGTCACTTTAGCAGGTTGGCTGAACGAGTTACGAAATGGATGCAAATAAAATTAGAAGGCGAAGGTGGGAAGAATCGAGATGAGGGCAAGGCCAAGGCCGTACGCGAGCTTATTTAGATAAAACACAGAACATGCAATTCTAGGGTCGCAAAGATAAAGATTAGGGTTTGAGCTAGCTCGTAAACAATGAGAAAAGGTGAAAAGTTGCTTGAACCAAGTGTGGCTGGAGTTGAGGAGAAATCGATAATGAAAGGTATATAGTTTTGAAAGAACAGAAAACAATTAAATAGGCACAGGTTAGCCTTACTCTGCGACAAACAGTCCGTCTGGCATGGTCTAACTCAGCATTTTCACTCAAACACACAGAGCTCCTGCAACCGTTATAATCTTCATCTAACTGACTCACTGGCCTCTGTATATCTTAGCAGCCTTGGCTGTCCTATTTAGAACAAAGAGCCAGCCCCAACTCAGAATTTTCACTCAAACACACAGAGCTCCTGCAACCGTTATAATCTTCATCTAACTGAGTCACTGGCCTCTGTATATCTTAGCAGCCTTGGCTGTGCCTTGGCAGTATTGGCAGCCTTGGCAGTACCACCCACAGAGCTACTTAGATCAAAGAGCCAGGCCTAGCTCTGCAATATCACTCAAACACACAGAGCTCTTGGAACCGTTATAATCTTCATCTAACTCACTCACCGGCCTCTGTATATCTTAGCAGCCTTGGCTGTGCCTTGGCAGTATTGGCAGCCTTGGCAGTACCACCCACAGAGCTACTTAGAACAAAGAGCCAGGCCCAGCTCTGCAATATCACTCAAACACACAGAGCTCTTGGAACCGTTATAATCTTCATCTAACTGACTCACTGGCCTCTGTATATCTTAGCAGCCTTGGCTGTCCTATACTTAGAACAAAGAGCCAGCCCCAACTCAGCATTTTCACTCAAACACACAGAGCTCTTGGAACCGTTATAATCTTCATCTAACTGACTCACCGGCCTCTGTATATCTTAGCAGCCTTGGCTGTGCCTTGGCAGTATTGGCAGCCATGGCTGTCCTATACTTAGAACAAAGAGCCAGGCCTAGCTCTGCAATATCACTCAAACACACAGAGCTCTTGGAACCGTTATAATCTTCATCTAACTGACTCACCGGCCTCTGTATATCTTAGCAGCCTTGGCTGTTCCTTGGCAGCATTGGCAGCCTTGGCAGTACACCCACAGAGCTACTTAGATCAAAGAGCCAGGCCTAGCTCTGCAATATCACTCAAACACACAGAGCTCTTGGAACCGTTATAATCTTCATCTAACTGACTCACTGGCCTCTGTATATCTTAGCAGCCTTGGCTGTCCTATACTTAGAACAAAGAGCCAGCCCTGCTCTGCAATATCACTCAAACGCACAGAGCTCTTGGAACCGTTATAATCTTCCTCTAACTGACTCACCGGCCTCGGTATAGCTTAGCAGCCTTGGCTGTGCCTCGGCAGCATTGGCAGCCTTGGTATTACCACCCACAGAGCTACTTAGAACAAAGAGCCAGGCCTAGCTCTGCAATATCACTCAAACACACAGAGCTGTTGCAGTCGCTATAATCCTCATCTAACTGACTCACTTTTATGTACCTGCCGCTGAATGTCCCAGCAACAGTTATATTGTGTAT
>NIVC01003449.1:0-25282 GCA_002269645.1 Macrostomum lignano | reverse complement strand
GAGAGAAGGCAAACAGATGTAAAAAAACAAAATGTACGCGCAACAAAAAATAGTCAAACTCAAAACACCCTAAGAAGGTGGCCCCGCACCACTATGTAGCAATTGCACATTGAGACTGGGATTTTGAGCTTTGATGTGCAGCGCTTCAAGAATGCTAAGCTTGAATTCAGAGTTAGCACGGTCGATAATTTTAAACAATTCAATCTGTTCTCTGTCACAGCAGCCCTTGCATTCCAGAAGGTGGTCCTGGATAGCAGATTTTTTCAGCCAATGCTCCCTAACTCTGGTGTGCAGGTGTCTTTTGGTTTTCCCACGTAAGAGATATTCTGATCTTCAGAAATAAGAAGAAATCAGAAATCAGAAGAAATCAGAAATAAAATTATCGACCGTGCTAACTCTGAATTCAAGCTTAGCATTCTTGAAGCGCTGCACATCAAAGCTCAAAATCCCAGTCTCAATGTGCAATTGCTACATAGTGGTGCGGGCCACCTTCTTAGGGTGTTTTGAGTTTGACTATTTTTTGTTGCGCGTACATTTTGTTTTTTTACATTTGTTTGCCTTCTCTCTCTCTCTCTCTCTCTCTCTCTCTCTCATTATTCTCGCTTAACTCCAACCCCTAGTTTTTTTATGTTTTTCGTACATTGGTTACCCTCCCGTTTTCAATTTGACACTTGAGATAGTACAATCGTTTGCTTATTTATATTGAGTGTTTCGTTCAGTGATAAAATATACCCTGACGACGGCCCTAGTGGGTTGAAACGCGTTGGTTTTCGCCTTAAATGTTGATCTTAAGCTTTATTTATCTATCTATCTATCTATCTATCTATCTATCTATCTATCTATCTATCTATCTATCTATCTATCTATCTATCTATCTATCTATCTATCTATCTATCTATCTATCTATCTATCTATCTATCTATCTATCTATCTATCTATCTATCTATCTATCTATCTATCTATCTATCTATCTATCTATCTATCTATCTATCTATCTATCTATCTATCTATCTATCTATCTATCTATCTATCTATCTATCTATCTATCCATCCATCTATCTATCTATCTATCTATCTATCTATCTATCTATCTATCTATCTATCTATCTATCTATCTATCTATCTATCTATCTATCTATCTATCTATCTATCTATCCTTCTAGTTAATTTGCATATATTCGTCACATGCTACTGGACCCACCTCGTACAGTAGTATGTCTCTCTCTGTCCGCCGGAGCACCCACCTTCCAGTATCGTTTTATCTCCCCCGCCTCCTCCCACTCGGCCACCTGACCAATGCTAGACCGAAAAAATTGCTGGGAAGACTTTGGAGGGAAAAAGCTGCCTTGGGGAAGTGGCGTCGACGAGGTCCCCTGCCCTGCCCCTTCCCCTGGACCGACCGACAGCCACTGATTGGTCTGGCGGTCCATTGGCGCGGGCGCAGGGGCTCGGGCGGCCCCCACCCCACCTGGCACGGCCGGCAGTACAGTGGCCGCTTGCGGACAGGACGTTTTCGTAACTAAAATAAATAGCTTCTATCTACGGAGCAGTAATTCTTCAAGTTCTCTCATTTGACATGGTCATTTAGTAGAGAAAAAGTATTTAAAAAATCAACGAGCAGATTTATATTGAGCAGAAATTACCGAATAAAGACAGAAAAGGGACCGAGTGAACAGGCCTGTCTGTTAATTCTTTGTCCGCCTGTCTGTTGCATGTTTGCGGCTGTCCGTCTGCCAGCCAATCGCCGGACCAACTGGACCGCCTCAAGGCCGCCGGCTCCTCCCCTCTCCCTGGCCAACCGGGCCGGTTCCCCTTCTCTGTGCGGCTTTTAAAAAACATTTCCCCCTTCTCTCCTCTACTAAAAGAAGCCGGGAGGTGGCCGGGCAAGTGATTTCGAAGTAGAGCGCCTTCTCGCAACCGTGCCATGTTGCCAGTTGGAAATGGCATCCCGTAGAAAACAGGACCGGCCTACGCAACTCAATTCGGATTCGGAGTCTACAGGTTCTGAGGAACAGCAGCAGCAGCAAAATTCGGAGAGTTTCAATTCGCAAACAGGTAAGATCCTCTTTGCATTTTGCATTTAAGATACTATAAGATTGGCAATGCCCCAAAAAATTCGTTATTTTAAATGATTGCGCGGGCGGCCGCACGGAGCTGACCAGTGGGCAGTCGAGGCTGTCCAGGGTTGGCTGGCTCACTGGCTAGGGGGGAAGGGGGGAGTTCCCACGAACGGCGAGGGCGAGCCATGCTCCCAAACTATTAGGGGGCGCCACACGAAATTTTCTAGAAAAGCAAAAAGCAAAAAGCAACTTCCACTTTGGTCAAAGGCCTGCATTATGGTTTCGGCTTGGGTATATGGAATGCTAATAAAAAACTGCTGACTTTACACAGAATTAAGTCTGTATGAGTTCATGAATTTACTATCTGTCTGTCTGTCTATCTGACCACAGCAGAGTGACCATACAGCTAGCTCAAGTTAGACCATGCATAATCTGTCGGGGCTGT
The DNA here is from genome assembly GCA_002269645.1 of Macrostomum lignano. NCBI lineage: Eukaryota > Metazoa > Platyhelminthes > Macrostomidae > Macrostomum > Macrostomum lignano. Next base: position 22,777 of record NIVC01003449.1, on the reverse strand, counting down.
ACTGTAGACCCAGCTGAAACTGTGACTATAGCATTAATTCAATAAGGACTTGGGACTTTGAGCTTTATCGAGCAGAATTCATTTTCAGGTGCACAAGTACCTATTGGGCCTATTGGCTATTATTTTATAGACTTTATACTCGTAGGATAGGAAACTTGAAATGCAAAAAAGCTATAAAAAAATTGTTGATCTCATTTTTCTTTCAATTCGTCGATACGCTCATAGTTTACTCCTCGAATAACTTGTGTAGCAACAAAGTTACCAACTATAGTTCGAACTTTTTATTGAGATTGCAGTCCTTCACCAAAACCACAAACCGCTTACAATCATCAGACCAAAGAAAAACTGAGAGAAAGAAAGAGAGAGATGTGAGCTGTGGCAGTTTCGAGTTTCAATCGGGCCTACTCATCAGCTGAGCAGGTTTCCGTGCGGAGATGGCAAGTCACGTCACGGCCAAGCGATGCGGCCTTCCCGGAGATTGTCTTTCAAAAATATAATAAATTCTATAGACAACAGCAAGACACAAGTAAATTGAAATATAATATTCCCAGGCAGAGAGAAAGAAGAGCTGGGGGTTCATGGGCGAATCTTATTTTTTTGGCAACTGTTTCCTGTGCGTTGACTCTTTGTTGGCATGGACCTATATGATCTATAGTCTTTGTTCCTTACCCCATGTTTGAAACATAACTATACACAGGGAGCTGAATAATATGGGCTTGGCACGAGGGTCCACCGCTCACCTATAAATGCGTCTTAGAAACACACAGATAGGCAGGAGGAATGGCCGGCATTTATATGGTTTTTTATCTCGAATTTGGCGACCCCGATATGGGCGAGTTGGTGCAGTTATGCATAGTCGAGGGCGCGAGCAGGTTTCGGCTTCCCACAGAGCCGCAGACAGTCCCCAGCCTGGCTTGGGGGGGGAGCAGGAACTCCTCAACTCGAATCTCGAGTACGGCGGCCCAAGCTCTCGATAAGGGCGGCGGCAAGGGAACACAGGGCCAGAATTTATCCGTGTTGAGAGCGGGAAATGGGGGGGGTTCTCGGTGGCTTGGCCGCTGTGCAAAAAAGCTCGACAATAAAGTGTGCTATTACGTAATCAGTGGCCAGGACCAGCTCAACTAGGCTGCATAGCACAGAGCCATATCCCACACATCTCATTATGGAAGAAAAAACCTGTGGACAGGAGGAACAGGAAGGACCTTCTGTCGCCTTACAGTCAGTCAGTTTTGGATCCTGTCAGGCTGTCACACCTCTGTTTAGGGTGCAAACCCTCTGCCTGACCCCTCTATTATCGCGCCTATGTCTAAATAGATGCCCCAGTCCAGTTCAGTCGTTTGGAAGAATTTAATAATGAAAAATGAGTTTTTTGTGTCGACCTGGTGCCCAACGCCCTGCCGGCTTGCACCTGTGGCCACATGAACCGCGGCTCTCAGAATTCTCATAGAAAGCAGAGCACATTAGAGAAAAACACACAGCTCATTGAGTCTGCAAAAGAAAATTGATTTGAAACTGTGCCCCACCACCACTGGCCAGATGTGGCCCCAATATTTTACGATTTGAAGCGTTCAGTCATTGAGACTTCCATATATATATTAATCGCTCGATTGAATCTAAATTTATGGAAATTGACTTCTTAATAGATATACAGAGTCAATGACATAGGGGCCGGGAGGGTATGATATGGGATCGGTTTTGTTGCCATACAGTGCTTGAGAAAGCCGCGGTCGCAAGAAGTGGTCCAGGGAAATCAAATTAATGCATCACAATACGAAGGCTAAGACGATGAAAGCTGTGTTGAGTATCCGTGCACCGCACCAGAATACCCCCTGTGTAACAATGTAAAACCCCGTTTGCAAAAAATTCAGGCAAATCTTCATTAAATTTCAAAACTGCAACAAACAGATTCCATCTCTTTACTGCATGGCCTTTTTGCTGCCGCGGGTAACCCACAGTACAGAGTCCGCTACAGTCATGCTCTTATTAGACTTATAACAGGCATATACACTGTAGGTAGGCTGCCTTTGGTAACCTTTCGCATTTCTCTCCTAAAGTCCTGTAGCACTAGATATCACTGGGGCCCATTATACTGTGGCTGCGGTCTCAGAGGCCGCAACAAACTGATGTGTTGCAGTTTTTGTGCAGCTTTGGTTCAGAATGCGTCAGAGCCGTGGGGGCGCGCGGGACCTGCAGGACCATGCAGAAGCAGCTTCTGTCTCTCTCTCTCTCTCTCCGCCTCCTCTTGAAGAGTCTTGATGCAATGTCCACAATAGAGGACAGAAATTCGGTACCTCCGTCTCCTGACCCCGCGGGAGGCAACTCTCGAAACTGGAAGCCAGACCCCAGGCAGCATATCGAAAGCCGGTCGTCCGGGTTAAGCAGGGGAACGAAATCTCTAGAATTTTTTAGGTTCAGAAAAACCTGAAAAACTTTTGGAGCAAACGCAGGGCTATAAAGTGGAAAGAGATTTTTTTAGAACCTGTGGCGCCGAGAAATGATTTTTTTCAAAAAACTATATGGCGCATCAATTGTACCGTTGAGCACGATTATAAAATATGATGCGGTTTGTCGTAAAACGATGACTGCTCAATTCCCAATTGGGGAATCTAAGCCTACTCCAGATCCTTGGCCTCCCCAATGGGAGTGCTGAAGCGACAATTTCTTAAAACAACTAATTAAAAAAATCCGCTGCTGCTAACGCTGCTAAGAATTGCGCGCCTTGAAATGTAAGCAGCTCCCTTGGGGAGGCGACAGCGGGCGGCAGGAGCGGCTTACTGTTGAGGTCGCCGTCTGCATCAGCAAGCCGTTTCTTCTTTGACACATAAAAATTCTCCCGGTAAAAGCAGCACCGTGTGCCCCCTATACCTAGTGTAGGTCTCGAAGAGTCCTGTGCTTGTCTGTCTGACTGTCTGTCCGTCCGTTAGTCAGACTGTCTGCCTTGGCCGCGTCGCAGCGGGACCTCCCAACCTCAAAAAGAAGCAAAAAAATCATCGCATCTAAGGTCGACCCCCCCCCCTTCGAGGCCCAGCCAGCAGCCCCGGTGGGCGGCGCGGGTGTCCGCAAATTGGGACAGGAGCATCAGGCGTTCGGGGAGGGGCCGCCAATAAGCGCCCTGGCAGCAAGCATTAACGTCGTCAACTATAACAAAAAGAGACACCCCAAAAACCCTGCACGAACGGAAGGCTGGGGACGAGGGCCGCAGGTGTCGGATTAACAAGAAGAGGGTCGCCTCCTTGCCCCCTACTGCTGCCTCGGGTACTGAGTGTCGCGTGTTGCGCCTTTGCCTGACCCAATGTGGGCTGTCTAAACGGCAGACCGATCAAAGGTATTGAGTAACACGCGTGCCAGCGATGCAAGTCGGATCAAGTTAGTGGCTCCTGCTTGAGAAGAAACATATCCAGTTCCCATATATATCTGAGTACGCTATGGACTCGCACCTTCTCCTGATTTGATCCATACGGTGCGCAAAGAGTTGTCCAACTCTCCATCGACTCGCCATGTTTGTAGGAGTCTGATGCACAGATGAAGGTTTATACAAAGAAGACAGGACACTGCAACGCTTGGTCTTCATATCTGCGTACACTTAGCTCGCAGTGTGTAAGCTGAGAACAGTAGCTAAGACTGTTTGTCCAAAGGGCCTTTCAAACACACTGAGCGGCATTCATAGTTTTCAACCGGTTCGTGATTATCAACTCCTACTAAACATATTTTGCCATCATGTTTTTTCTCCATGCCTCTTCCTTTCATATTTGCCGCTACCTGTACAGGCTGGGAGGGGAACAGCAGGGGGTATCAACTATTACCCACCTCCCTGTCTTTTCATCCAAAGCAGCTCGACTCTTTCCTTGCATAGTAGCAGCAGCAGCAACCGCTTACAGATAATCCCGAAGGTGCCAAAGAAGCTTAAAAACCGATTGCCTACAGGCAATCCAAGAGTTATGCGCAGTGGGCTGCGGTGAAATGAGATAAACAAGTAAACAGGTCTGTCCATGCTGGGCCATCTGTTTACGTTTAGAGCCCAGCATTAGGGGGGGGGGGTGTTGCCTCGGTAGGCTGTGCGCGAAGGTGCGGCACACATTGCAATTGACCAAAGCGAAAGCTGCGGGCTCTATAAAGAGGAAAGTGGGATGTTGCGGATTCGATCAGCTTTCAGCCAACATCGGATTTGGGATAAATACTATATCCCTAGAGCGGCTCCCCTCCTTTGCGGAACAGCCTCTCTGCCTCTCTCGGTCTCTCTTTATCGGAAGATTTCTGGCAAAAAATTTGAAAAGCTTGCGGAAGAAGTAAGGTGGGAAATGCAGCCTCCGCAGCTTAGCCCGAGGCTGGGATGAGGCGGGAGCTCGGTAATGGGCCGAAAGCTCCATCCGCCATCCGGTGTAGCTAAGGGGCCGCTACAGACCGGACACGAGTTCGCTCCTCTTCCAGCCTCCTAAGTGTAGCTTCCTCCCTTTCTGGCCCAAATTCTACCGAGAAGAATTATTTTAGCCCTATGGACAAAAACTCTGGCAGGCTGAGAAATGACCGATTTCCGAGCGCCTTGGAGCCTGATGGGGAGATGGCGCAATTCATGGGACTTCCGACATGCGAAATTTCCCTCTCGCAAAATCACCTGGCCGAATTAGAAGGGAAGAGCAGGTCTGGCTGGCGGGGAGAGGATGGGAAGAGGGGACGATTAGGGAGAGATGTCCCAGAGAAAATTGCGCCCTAAAGTCACGGAGGCTGTCTGTCAGAGGCTGGCCAGACCCCCCTTGGCGACAGGTCAAATTAAACTGCAGCAGCAGCAGCAGAACTCTCAAATGACACACTTCCGGCCAAGGTGAACACGGAGAATCGCAAGTATATTATTATTACTATAGTTATTATTATTAAGAAAAGAGAAAGTTGAGACACAGACTGTGAAAAGTGTGTGTCGATGCGGGAAGAGGGACACTAGGATGGAATATAGTGTGACTTTGAAAGCCATAAGAAAGGAATGGGCATTGCATGACGGTCTCTTCTCTCCTGGGGTATATTTGTGCAAATTACACTCTCAGGAACTGATGGGGACGCAGCAGGGCAGCTGTCACTCTGCTGCTGCTGCTGCTTGTCAATCTCTGCTTTATAAAGAAAACCTGAAGTTGCCCAACTTGCGCCGGGTGACCACGAAGTAACGGGAGAGAAAATGCACAAGATTAATTTTTTTTATTTGCAGTCGAAATCACGTATCAGAAGCCGGGGGACCTGAACTGATGCTGATGCAGACTTTTTTAAGAAAGAACCCCAGTCTCCCGGTGTCCCTTGTCAAGTATTGTCGCACATTTTTTGTAAAAGAAACACAACTCCCAGTCCCTAATACCATGTTGCTTTTTTCAGCGAACCGAAAATGCGGGCTTGAATATGAACGCGAAACAGAACAAATATTATAAACTGGAGACTCAGGCTGCAATAAAAGTGGTGCAAAGTTATGCAGACACCACTAATATCCTGACGCTGTGTGTATTACTAATATATACACAAACTCATGGCTAGACTCTGGCTAGCGAATATTAATATTAACAATAGTTATAACACAGTGCACCAGTACTTCTACGAACAAGTACCAAACAGCTAAGCAGACAGGGATCATGATTCATGGGGAATTGTTGGAACTTCTGTGGCATAGAAAGCCAAACCAAAGGCCCGCCATCCGACACCCCGGGATCCACGCGTCCAGCATTTGGGTTTGAAATCGGCTCTCATGAGGGTCTCTCTGTACGTGCAGACCTTTTTAGCGAAAAGTCTCGAGCGTCTCAACTGTGTGAAAAAAGTTCTAATTAGTAAAAACTGAAAATCAGGGATTAGTTGGAAGATTTTCTGCTCCCAGTTCCAGGTTCCAGGGCAGTTTACATAGTTCAAACATGATGGTTTAGCTAGTCAAAAACCTGAAACTAGTTAAAGCAATGCAGATGATTTGACAAGCCCAGGCTTCAACTGCCACCCGTTTGAAAAATGCATTTTTTTAAAAATGCGGGGAGACTGGGACGGGGAGCAACAGAAATATCAAAGCAGATTATGAAGCCGGCGAAATTTCAGGAATTTATTTTGCATAAATTTACTAAGCAAAGTTGTCGAAAGTTGACCAAAAAACCGACCAACACCGACTGGGCGGGCATGCATACCGCAGCAGTGCAGACTCCCCCATGCAGGTGAGCGTCCGTTAGTCATGACAATGCCTCCCTCCTAATAGCAGGGCCAGCCGCCGGCCCGCTTATCAAAGAGCAAACAGTTCAATGATTTCTGAACCTGTCCTGAACTTGTTGTTAGGGGACATGCTGGGGGGCTGCATGGAGGCCGGATCGCTAGGAATTGGGAATCTTAGTCCGTGATTTTTCCTCAATTTCGCCCCCCCCTTCCCATTCCATGCTTATATTGGCCTTTTACCATCGGCATTCCTTTAACTGAGGATAAAACCGTAATTCTAACTCAGGTTCAATATGCATATTACCGATAGTCCTTTGTCTTAATATCCTCGCGGCTAAACCCCCCCCAACCCGAGTAGGTGTCAAAAAATGAGTCAAGAGAGGCAGAATTCTGCGGCCTTCAGTGCCCTCAGGGGCCGGGCAACAGACAGGCCACAGGCCACACAGGGTTTGGTTTCTCGCTCAACCACCAGAGGGCCAACTGCCTCCATTAGAGATTGATGGAGCTAATCTTTCTTCTCCCACTCAAATGTGGGAGGCGGCCCTCGGCTGTCGAGCGGCAGCTGGTTTGCCGCCTGCCCCAACTCAACCACACACACAAAAAACATTGGCCACCGCAAAGTCCCTCACCGTGTGTGTGCGCGCTCGATTTTAATATCGCCGAACTGAATTGCCAGGCCCTGCACCGCCAACCCCCGTCGATAGCTAGTCAATGGGTTTTTTGAGTCAGTCAAATACAATAATGACTCGCCTGCCTCCTTATATACACACAGGCCAATATAGACCTTTCAAATTCAACTCCAACACCTGTTGTTCCCGATGGGGTCCGCAAAGAAGAAGTTCGAGTGAGTTGTCTATGGGCGAGAGACCCCGGCCTCGCCCACCCGCTGACCTCCGGGGCAGCCGAAGCCCCACAGAAATTCAATATTCTATGGGCTATGGCGGGCGGCCACTCCAGTTGTGTGGGAGGGAAAATTTGACTGGTAATTAGCGAGCTGCCAGTTGAAAAAATAAAAAACGGGTCGTATCCAAGGGCTCGACTGTCTCTCTGTTTTCCTGTCTGCTTTTTGTCTGTTTTTCTATCTAAAAATCTCGACTGTCTGTCTCTGTCTGTCTGTCTGTCTGTCTGTCTGTCTGTCTGTCTGTCTGTCTGTCTGTCTGTCTGTCTGTCTGTCTGTCTGTCTGTCTGTCTGTCTGTCTGTCTGTCTGTGTCTGTCTGTCTGTCTGTCTGTCTGTCTGTCTGTCTGTCTGTCTGTCTGTCTGTCTGTCTGTCTGTCTGTCTGTCTGTCTGTCTGTCTGTCTGTCTGTCTGTCTGTCTGTCTGTCTGTCTGTCTGTCTGTCTTTCTGTCTATCTGTCTGTCAAGGATAGAATCCCAGCAGGTCGGGTGAATTTCTCAGACAGATAGCACTGGCGACATAATGATGAGAGATGAGAGGAGAGGTAAAGTTGCCTTGTTCCAAAAAAATTCCTTTGAATATATGCCCATATAGGAGGCATTTCTCCCACAATCAGTCAGGTGACTGCTGGAGCTAGAAGGGCCTTGAGTGGCATACTGATGGAGAGGTAAAACGCGAGGATTTATCAGCCGAGGGCATGACTATTGTCCACACAGTTCTACTCAAACAGGTTGAGGCTGAGACTCCTTCAGCAGCGACCAGTCCGTGCAGTCACCAGAGGTGCTTCAACGCTAACCGCCATTGCAGATTGGCAATTCCTGAAATTGTCAATCAAGATGCTGCTCAGCCAGTCAGTTGATGCAGCCTGAGTCTTATTAAAATTCAGACGATGTCCCAGTCCTGCCAAGCTGCTCGTCCAGCCGCTCCCTCCCTCCCCTAGGGGAAGAGGAGCAACAAGAAAGCGCAAAAAGGCAGAAAATCCTCCCAATTTTTCCCTTTATTCTTCAATCCTAAAAAATCCTGCTTTAGACAGAGCAATAAAGCATTTTAAGGACAATGGCTCCCAGATGATGGAAAGATGAGTAGGCCTATACCAGCATCTCAGCTGCGTTCCCCACTTTGAGCCGCGAAATCCCAGTGGTCCTAATCCATCTCTGAATCCCGATTGCCACTTGTAGGCGATAAAATAAATTCTAATCCTCAGTCGCGTCACCTGGGGGGAGTTCCTGGTAATGGTAAGAGTCAATTAAGAGTAAGAGAATGGTAAGAGTGAAAAAGTGGAATTTGAGGATCTGGGAGTTGAGTGCAGATTTTAAAAAATCTCCATTGTTTCTGGGAGTGACATGCAGGCTTTTGCCCGTGCTTCTGCTATACAGCTGGCTCTTCCCTTTCCGTCTCCTCCCCTCTCTCTCTTCTCTCTTCTCTCCTCTCCTCTCCTCTCCTCTCATCCCTCCTCTCCTCTCTATTTTTCCTCTCTCCTCTCTCCCCACGGGGCAGGCAGCCGCTATCAATGCAGAAACTTGGCAACCATCCCAATTCGCCTGGAGAGCTCTAGTGGTCCAAGCCAACCGAATCCGAAAGGCCGAAAATGGCCATAAAGCTCAATTAGAGAATTTCCTACAGCGCACTCGCACACAGTCTGGGAGTGGGCCAGGCTTATAGAGGATAAAATGGGAATGAAAAAAAAACAACAACAATTTTCAAGCTTCAACCGCCACTCCAAGCTCAGCTGAAGCGAGGCCCGGGTGGGCTTGAGCATCTGCTCAGCTAGCCAGTGACGCTAGCAAACACTGTAGCAATATGAGCATAGTAGTTTTTTCTCTCCCAGTTCAAGGGTCTTGTTGCCAAGAGCAATAAAAAACTGGACCCATCCAGCAGCGCAAGCCTTGGCTCTATAAGGGCCGGTGGAGACACGAGTTTTTGATGACCAGCGGAGCGCAAACACGCAAGAGAGACCAGCGAACAAATTTCCATAATTATATTTTATATGCCAATATTCGGGGCTGGGCCTGGTCACGTCCCCCCCCCCCCAGTTTGGACACGGAACCAACAGACAAGCAAAGAAGATAGGTGCCAACTGTTTATTTGCCTCGCAGAAAATTATTTGTTGTCACAAAGCGGACACGAGGGTGTCCGGTTTCCATGCGGCTTATCAGGCGGAACCAGCTCAATAAGTCATTTCTACTCAACTAAAAGCTCACAGATCACGCACAGGACCGAGACGTAGCTTTAATTTTTATAGAACGATTCGAAAAAAACCAGCTTTGATCTCTTTCGTTGCTGTGGCGATGTGGAATGCCGTCAAGAGGAAGAGAAAACATCGAAAGAAGGAAGCGGTCTGCAGATTATTGGCTAGATAAGGAGGATCTTTGAGCAAATTCCTTTCAACCACGACGTCTCGTAGATCGTTTTAAAGTTGAGTAGACAAAGATCGGAGATCGCGGTCATAAACCAAACCCCCCACCCCGATGATGCGTGTTTGCTAACTTGACAAGCCAAGGCATGTGCAGTACTGGTCAACATTTCAAACTCTTTTCTTGATAATAAATCAAGTTGTTAAAAAAATGAGCTGCCCTGAGTACTGTGCGTGAAAACCCACTCGGCTGGCTGAATCTCCAGTGGACTCCGACAGTCGCTCAAGCGGACTGCTCGAGCACCTCCTGACCTACCGAACGATGAAGGGGCTCTCCGCTTGAAGCTGGGAATTCCCACCTGAGAGCCAAGTAATAATCTCCGATGTTGTTCGATTGAGAGAAAAAAACGCCCCTCATATTTTTGGACGCCCTCGAAACAAGCACTCAAACTCGGGACTGACTGAGAAGTCTGGCTCTGTTGCCAGGCACCTGACGTATGAAACAAAATCCGAAACCAGAGAGAAGCAGCTCTCCGAGCAAAAAATAATATGCTTGAAACAAGAGTGCGAGAGCGGGAGGGGAATATGACAACAACGAAGCAAAGCCCGGGGTTCGAATTTCCACCGCCAGCCAGCCAGTAGTGATTGACGCCAAACCTGAGGGTCGAAGGTTGACTTTAAGTGACAGGCGGCCCCCCCCACACCCCCTGTTTTTTCGGCGTTGGCCCCCGCGGCGGGGGGCGGAGCGCGGGGCCCCGACCTCGGATTTCATTTGTCCATTTTCTTTTTTTCCCGAACAAAAAACTCAGGGCTAAGGGTGGGGTGGGGGCTGGCCTGGGTCCACTTCCCCCCTCGCCCACCCACCCCTCATTCGCCATTTCGCCCAGTAGTCGCCGCCGCATCTGTCCGGTTTCTCACGGCCGGCGACCCCGCCCGCCCCCCTCCCCAGACCCTCTCGGCCACTCGAAGACGAATTCGAAAAAAGCATAATAAGTAGACCAGAGAGGCCCGTGCGAGGACGGCACAGAGATTTAAAGGCATGATTAGAACAAGGATTGCAGAGTACTGGAGCAAAGGTCTTTGTTTCCATTGCCGATAAATATAACATAAAACTCTATTTCTGTCTTGCAGAAGCGACCAAATTTGAGATTGAGCCGAGAATGACCGCAGCGAGTGGCGAGGACGGGCCCGACGGAGCCCGGGTCTGCGCCGGCAGCATCAGCGCTGAAGTTGGCGAGAATCGGCGGCGCACTGCTCTGAAGGACGTCGGCACGAATACGCACTACTCAGGTGAGCTGCTCAACTGCTCAAGCAATTATTTTTGTTTAAATGCTTTTTTGTGGAAAATCAAGTTTCAATTTAGATGTCAGTTGTCAGGAAAAATATGTCAGAGGAATGCCAGGAAAAGCGCCATTAGATGTCAGGAAAAGTGCCATTAGATGAAAAGAAAAGCGCCATTAGATTCCAGGAAAAGCGTCATTAGATGTCAGGAGAAGCGCCATTAGACGTCAGGAAAAGCGCCATTCGATGTCAGGAAAAGCGCCATCAGATGAAAGGAAAAGCGACATTAGATTCCAGGAAAAGCGACATTAGATTCCAGGAAACGCGTCATTAGCTGTCAGGAGAAGCGCCATTAGATTCCAGGAAAAGCGTCATTAGATGTCAGGAGAAGCGCCATTAGACGTCAGGAAAAGCGCCATTCGATGTCAGGAAAAGCGCCATCAGATGAAAGGAAAAGCGACATTAGATTCCAGGAAAAGCGTCATTAGATTCCAGGAAAAGCGTCATTAGATTCCAGGAAAAGCGTCATTAGATGTCAGGAGAAGCGCCATTAGACGCCAGGAAAAGCGCCATTCGATGTCAGAAAAAGCGCCATCAGATGAAAGGAAAAGCGTCATTAGATTCCAGGAAAAGCGTCATTAGATGTCAGGAGAAGCGCCATCAGATGAAAGGAAAAGCGCCATTAGATCACAGCAAAAGTGAGACATTTGACAATCGAGCTACCCAGCTAATCGCAACCCTCACAACCCAAAACCCCAACCCAGAGCCCGGCCTGTTCGTCTGCCAGTCCTGCAAGGCCACGTTTTACTCCGCCTGGCGGCTGATGCAGCACGCACAATACCAGCACGCCATGGAGATCTTCCTGGCCACCGCCGATGACGCCGACGAGCCAGAAGATGACGAGGACGAACCAGACGAGATAGACGAAGATGAAGACGAGGATCTTGAAGAAGAGGATCAGCAAGAAGAAGACGGTGTAGAGCAAGACGTCGAGGCGGAAGGCTCGAAGGAGGCAACGGAGGCGGACGAGGCGTCATTGCAGAGGCGGCAGCGACGCCGGGAGCGGCTCGCCGTTGGAGATCCATACGACACCAACTCATTCCTGTGGGCACAGCGGCTGCTGAGAGCTCACGGCGTTGCCGCCGCCGCTGCCGCCGCTGCCGCGGCCGAGACGGTGAAGACCGAAAGCCGGTGCCGAAGTCCCAAGCTCGAACCGGCTAAACCGGCGGCTGGGCCGGCGGCAGCGGCTCCGACGAGTCGGCCGTCCAGCGCGCCGGCGCTCGAACTGGAGGAGCCGGCGTCGTCCAGTCATTCGCCGAAGAGCAACAAAGACAGGGCGACGTCGTCCTCGCCTGAAGCTTCTCCGCCGCTGCCGTCACAGAAGCAGCAGCAGCAGCAGCCGGCGCCGCCTCCTTCATCGCTGCCTCCGCCGCCTCCGTCGTTGCCACCGCCTCCGCCGCCGCCTCATCAGAAACGACAGTCGGACCGACCAGCTCCTCCGCTCCCTCGCCCGCCGCCTCCGCCAGCGCCACCGCGGCCGCCTCCGCCGACGCTGCCGCCGCAGATTTCGCCAACCGTATCGGCGGCTCCGTCGGTGCCGACTTCGTCGACTTCCGTCAGCAACGGAGAGGCGACATCTTCTGTGGCAGCCGCCGCCTCGCTCGCCGCCGCCGCCGCGGCCGCTTTCGGCGTTGGCAGCCCCTTCCGGCACCCGGGCGCTGCGGCTGCGGCGGCCGCTGCCGCGATGGCCGCTGGCGCCTTCCCTCCTAGCGGCGGCGGCGGCGGTAGCGGCAGCGGCAGTGCGTTTCCCCGCTCGGCGCTGGAGTCCTACCTCTACAGACCCTTCATCACGCCGTACAACCCGACCCCATTCGATTGGCACCCACTGTCCAAACGGCCTCGTCTCGACTCCGAGCCTGCGGGGAGTCTGCCGCACCCCCAGCAGCATCCGCACTCTCTGCTGTCGCTGCCGCAGCCTCCTGTGCAGCAGCAGCCGCCACTGCAACCGCCAGCGTCCGCCTCTCAACGTCAGCAGTTGCACCACCCGCTGTGGAACCTGCCGCACATGCTCAGCGACTTCTACGCGGCCAGCTCAAGGACTTCAACGCCGCGTCCAACTTCGGCGGCGATGGCGGCAGCTGCGGCGGCAGCAGCGGCGGCCGCCTTCGGCAAGCAGCCCCCGCCAGCGTCGGCTGCGGCGCTGTCCGCTTTTGCCAGCTTCCTGCCGAAGTCTTCGACGGCAGCCTCCCCGCTGACTGCGTCGGCCGCCTCGGCAGGCAGGGGGTACACCAGCCCGCCGCGGCCGCAGCTCTCCGACGCTCTGCACTCGCCGCAGCGGCCGCATCATCGCCATTCGCAGCTGCCTCCGCAGCCACCGCCGCCGCCGCCGCCCCGAGAAGCGAAAGTCGGCGGCGCCGCCAACAGCAGCGGCAATTTGTCGTCGGCTTCCGCTGGAGGCGGCGCCCGCTGTAACGGCGTCAGCACCTCGGCGCTGATGCGTTCGCCAACTTCACCGATGCACCGACAGTCACAGGTGCATCATCGGCGCCACCGGTCCAGGACGCCGCCGCCGCCGCCGCCTCCGCCGCAGCCGGTTTCTCCAGCAGGAAGCGACCTCAGCGAGGACGGCACTCCATCGTCAGCCGCTGCGGCAGCGGCTGCTGCCGCCATGGCCGCGGCCGCCCGAGACCGACGCAGCGACACCTGCGAATACTGCGGCAAGATATTCAAGAACTGCTCCAACCTGACTGTCCACCGACGCAGCCACACGGGAGAAAAGCCGTACAAATGCCGGCTGTGCAACTACGCCTGCGCCCAGAGCAGCAAGCTGACGAGGCACATGAAAACCCACGGCCGCGATGGCAAGGCCTCCTACGTGTGCAAGTACTGCAACACGCCCTACACGGTGCCCAGCACCCTGGAGAAGCACATGCGCAAATGCATGAAGGACCGGCATCTGCAGTCGCATCTGCAGTCCGCAGCCGTAGCTGCCGCCGCAGCTGCCGCCGCAGCCATGCGACCCGGTCTGCCGCTGAACTCGCCGCACCACCGCCACCACCACCACCACCACCACCACCTGGTGCACCGCGGATTCGGCCTGCAGAACAACAACTACCCGAAGCTGTCGGCACCTCCAGCCGCCGCGGTCGGCGCCGCCTCCGAGGGCGACGGCTCGCGATCTCCCACCGACGAGCCGGCAGTGGACAGCCCGAAACCGGAGGAGATTGACACCTGACTGCGCGGGGTTCGGCCTCCTAAACCCAATTCACAACTGACAACAGTCGAAGTATTACTCACTGAACTGAATTGTCCCGCCTTTCTGCTCTCCCCCCCCCCCAATTCCCGAAAGCTCGAATCTTCTTTTTATTAAATTTCAATCTGTAAAGTTTCTTCTTTGCGTTACCATACTCGGATGCTTCGGCTTGCACTGGGCAGGGGTTCAATGCGCTGCATATTTGACTAAAATGCTCCACTGTCGCTAGTCTGTTTCTATATATTTCTGTTTATTCGATCGATTTATTCGTGTGTTTAATTATCTCAACAAATTGATAAAACTGCTTTGTGATAAACTGATTATCGAACGGGGGGGCACCGGAATTCGCTTTTCATTCTGTTTCTACCGCGACCTGTTTGTGTTGTCCTGCTGCCGTGTTCCCTGTTGCTTGATGAAATTTCTGCGACATGCATTGTGCACACAGGTACACTCAGCCTCCGGCCCCCACCTGGTCCAGGAGAGATTCTCATTTTCTCAGTTTGATGGGGCCAAGCCAAGGGCGTTTGTTAGTTATCTATCCCAATTCTGCGATGCTGTTCTAATCTGCTGCAACAAAATATAAGTAAAAGCTTTTTCTTGTTGGAAATTGGTAGCTACTCGTAGTTCCTACTTGAAATTATCGTTAACTATTAAATAGAACTGTTTTTCTGACATTGATTCTTGCTTGGAATGTAAAGAGATAGATAGATAGATAGATAGATAGATAGATAGATAGATAGATAGATAGATAGATAAATAGATAGATAGATAGATAGATAGATAGATAGAGATAGATAGATAGATAGATAGATAGATAGATAGATAGATAGATAGATAGATAGATAGATAGATAGATAGATAGATAGATAGATAGATAGATAGATAGATAGATAGATAGATAGATAGATAGATAGATAGAGAGATAGATAGATAGATAGATAGATAGATAGATAGATAGATAGATAAATAGATAGATAGATAGATAGATAGATAGATAGATAGATAGATAGATAGATAGATAGATAGATAGATAGATAGATAGATAGATAGATAGATAGATAGATAGATAGATAGATAGATAGATAGATAGATAGACAGATAGATAGATAGATAGATAGATAGATAGATAGATAGATAGATAGATAGATAGATAGATAGATAGATAGATAGATAGATAGATAGATAGATAGATAGATAGATAGATAGATAGATAGATAGATAGATAGATAGATAGATAGATAGATAGATAGATAGATAGATAGATAGATAGATAGATAGATAGATAGATAGATAGATAGATAGATAGATAGATAGATAGATAGATAGATAGATAGATATATAGATAGATAGTCAGAGGGGGCAACTTTAAGAATCGCTGGTTATTCGCACGCCCACCTGACCGGGACCCCAGCCTCTTCAGAGCTGCATCGCCCTCCTGCCCAGCCCCAGCAGCTCCTTCATCTCGTCGCGCTGATGCTGGAAAAGTCAATCAAGCAGGACTGCACTGGGAGCAGTGGCTGGTGGCAGCCCCCCGTCACACTCCAGCTAATGGCCGACCCAAATAATGAGTTACCACGCATCGAGAGGCTGTTGAACCTCGCCTCAACCTCCCACCCCGCAGGGAAGCCACGGACACCCACTGACCGTGACCGGCCCCGCTGCAGTGTCACAAACTCAACCCACACACAACTGCCTCTCTGTAGCCTCTCACTTCCCCAGTGCAGCCACTTGCGAACAGGAAGGTCGCTTGCCTTCCAGATAGGCAGCAACACTCTTGAATCCCCCCTCCCCAGTTTTCCCATCCTATTTTGCTCTCTTCCCGAATCCCTCTCTGCTTTTATCATTTTCGTTGCGGCGGCTTCTTTTGTGCCGAAAAATTCCCCCTATTGAGTCGGTTCCGCTCTGGCTCCTGTTTCTCAATGCATTTATCAGCATGTTGGTGCACAATTGGCACACTTGAGTACCTGCTATGGTAGCTGGTCTGAGAGAAAGTGTGAAAGCCGACATGCTCTTGTACTCGTAAGGAGGCCTGACAGGGTAAATGGCACAGCCAAACAGAGGAAATGGCACAGCCTAACAGAGGGAAATGGCACAGCCTGACAGAGGAAATGGCACAGCCTGACAGAGGGAAATGGCACAGCCTGACAGAGGAAATGGCACAGCCTGACAGAGGAAATGGCACAGCCTGACAGAGGAAATGGCACAGCCTGACAGAGGGAAATGGAACAGCCTGACAGGAAATGGCACAGCCTGACAGAGGGAAATGGCACAGCCTGACAGAGGGAAATGGCACAGCCTGACAAAGGGAAATGGCACAGCCTGACAGAGGGAAATGGCAATATTTGACACAGGGAAATGGCACAGCCTGACAGAGGAAATGGCACAGCCTGACAGAGGGAAATGGCACAGCCTGACAGAAGGAAATGGCACAGCCTAACAGAGGAAATGGCACAGCCTAACAGAGGGAAATGGCACAGCCTGACAGAGGAAATGGCACAGCCTGACAGAGGGAAATGGCACAGCCTGACAGAGGAAATGGCACAGCCTGACAGAGGAAATGGCACAGCCTGACAGAGGGAAATGGCACAGCCTGACAGAGGGAAATGGCACAGCCTGACAGAGGAAAATGGCAGTATTTGACAGAGGAAATGGCACAGCCTGACAGAGGGAAATGGCAATATTTGACACAGGGAAATGGCACAGCCTGACAGAGGGAAATGGCAATATTTGACACAGGGAAATGGCACAGCCTGACAGAGGGAAATGGCAATATTTGACACAGGGAAATGGCACAGCCTGACAGAGGGAAATGGCAATATTTGACACAGGGAAATGGCACAGCCTGACAGAGGGAAATGGCAATATTTGACACAGGGAAATGGCACAGCCTGACAGAGGGAAATGGCAATATTTGACACAGGGAAATGGCACAGCCTGACAGAGGGAAATGGCAATATTTGACACAGGGAAATGGCACAGCCTGACAGAGGGAAATGGCAATATTTGACACAGGGAAATGGCACAGCCTGACAGAGGAAATGGCACAGCCTGACAGAGGAAATGGCACAGCCTGACAGAGGGAAATGGCACAGCCTGACAGAGGGAAATGGCACAGCCTGACAGAGGAAAATGGCAGTATTTGACAGAGGAAATGGCACAGCCTGACAGAGGGAAATGGCAATATTTGACAGAGGGAAATGGCACAGCCTGACAGAGGGAAATGGCAATATTTGACACAGGGAAATGGCCCGATCTACAATAGACAGCAGTAATGAAGAACTCTGACAGAGAGACTTCAATAGTTGAGTTAGTCTCTCAGAACTGCAATGATTGAATCAGGCAGGTAATACGGAACCTCCAAGTCACAAACCCAGAGCAAAACAGGTACTGCAGGTGACTTCTATCCCAGATGCCGTACTGACAGCTGCTTACAGCTCGAGAGCGAAGGTGAAGGATACGGGGTTGAATGGATTGAGTGGCTTGACAACCTTGATGTTGAGTAGACCAGATGGGGGGAGGGGGTTAGACACAGGGCCAGAGTTTCACTTCTCCCAAAAACTGATTGACAGGTAAACCGCATGCCGAGGTCGGACCTGCGCGTGTTGTTGAAAAATTTCTCGCGATTTTTCTGGCACCTGCTTCCTCGTCCGCGCTGTTGCGCTGTCATTCAAGACTTGTCCATCTTGGGCGCGGGCCACGCATAGTTGCATAGGGAATTTCAAGTATTCCCATGGGATCGGGACCCGATATCAGTGGCTAGATCGCGGCTGGTTGAATGACACCGGAGAGAGCTAGAAGAGAGGTCAATGCTTTTGCTGTGTTCGGCAAAACTTCTTGCTAATTGGCAAATGCGAATCCTGGCGCTTTAGCCTGCTTTAATCTTGATAGCGGGCGGCGCTCACTTGCTCTGCTTCAGCGATTGACGCCACATCTGTAGGAGACAGGTGCGAGTAGAGAGCAGAGATCTCTTGTCACTTCTCTCGTTGTATCTCTCACGTCTCTTGATCTATCTCTCACTTCTCTTGATCTATCTCTCACGTCTCTTGATCTATCTCTCACTTCTCTTGATCTATCTCTCACGTCTCTTGATCTATCTCTCACTTCTCTTGATCTATCTCTCACTTCTCTTGTTCTATCTCTCACTTCTCTGGTTCTATCTCACGTCTCTTGATCTATCTCACGTCTCTTGATCTATCTCTCACGTCTCTTGATCTATCTCTCACTTCTCTTGATCTATCTCTCACTTCTCTTGTTCTATCTCTCACTTCTCTTGATCTATCTCTCACTTCTCTGGTTCTATCTCACGTCTCTTGATCTATCTCTCACTTCTCTTGATCTATCTCTCACTTCTCTTGATCTATCTCTCACTTCTCTTGATCTATCTCTCACTTCTCTTGTTCTATCTCTCACTTCTCTTGTTCTATCTCTCACTTCTCTTGATCTATCTCTCACTTCTCTTGTTCTATCTCACGTCTCTTGATCTATCTCTCACTTCTTTTGTTCTATCTCTCACTTCTCTTGTTCTATCTCTCACTTCTCTTGTTCTATCTCTACTTGTTGTATCTCTCACTTCTCTTGTTCTATCTCTACTTGTTGTATCTCTCTACTTGTCTTGTTCTATTATGATCATGAACAATAACCATGATCATGAACAATGACTATGATAATGAACAATGACCATGATGATGAACAATGACTATGATCATGAACAATTACTATGATCATTAATAATGACCATGATCATGAACAATGACTATGATCATGAACAATTACTATGATCATGAACAATTACCATGATCATGAACAATGACCATGATCATGAACAATGACCATGATCATGAACAATGACCATGATCATGAACAATGACATCGATCATTCATGATCATGAGCTCTACTCGGATTTTATTGCTCGCTTTCTTCGATAATTTTTGGATTATATCACTCTACTCCCCAGTTCCCTAGATAGAGCTGGGTGAAACCTCAGAGTCGAACGGCAGCTCCAGAGCCCTGTCACCAGAACAGGTCACTTTGTCAAGCTTCATTCGTGACATTGTCAAGTTGACATGAGAGCAGGGGTAGTCGGATCCCAGCATTGTAAGCTGCTACTTTTCAAATTCCACAGACTGTAATAGCTGTAGGTGGGGGGGGGGGCTGCTGCTGCCGCCGCCACTTTGACCTCTCGAATTCCGCAATTCCGGAATCTTGGCCTCTGTTTAGCAGGAACTTGGTAAGTTCCAGTATCAGCACAAGTATGTAATACTGACTGGGTGGTCACAAACAGCCTCATTAATTGAGCCTGGCGCAATCAATCCTAACAAATTTATTTGTTCTGCTAAGAATGCGATTGTGCGCCCGAATTTTCATCAAATATTTGTTGGGCGCAGGGGGGGGGGTGGTGCCGGAACCGCATGAATTATGGCCCGCGACAGCTGACTTGTCAAGCTGCCGTCTGCACGAACTCTGCAAAAATCGATTGGAGTTTCTTTGCGGCTGCAGCAGGGCCGCCCGTCTGGACAAAGAGAGACAGTCAATTGATTAAAGATTGGGTTCTTGAACTCTTGACGAGACATTTTTTTATGAAAATATAAATTTCTTACGGATAATATACAGACAATAGAAAAGAGAGAGATAGAAAGATAGATAAGAGATAGAACAAGACAATTCTGGGAACGGTGAATAGGTAGCAGAGCGGATTATGAAGATTGGGGAAGATGGAGACTGGGGATATGCACATTGAGGATATGAAGATTGGGGATATGAAGATTGGGGATATGGAGATTGGGGATATGGAGATTGGGGATATGGAGATTGGGGATATGAAGATTGGGGATATGGAGATTGGGGATATGGAGATTGGGGATATGAAGATTGGGGATATGAAGATTGGGGATATGAAGATTGGGGATATGGAGATTGGGGATATGAAGATTGGGGAAGATGGAGATTGGGGAAGATGAAGATTGGGGAAGATGAAGATTGGGGAAGATAGAGATTGGGGATATGAAGATTGGGGAAGATGAAGATTGGGGATATGAAGATTGGGGATATGAAGATTGGGGAACATAGAGATTGGGAAGATGAAGATTGGGGATATGAAGATTGGGAAGATGAAGATTGGGGATATGAAGATTGGGAAGATGAAGATTGGGAAGATGAAGATTGGGGAAGATGAAGATTGGGAAGATGAAGATTGGGGAAGATGGAGATTGGGGAAGATGAAGATTGGGGAAGATGAAGATTGGGGAAGATAGAGATTGGGGAAGATGAAGATTGGGGAAGATAAAGATTGGGGATATGAAGATTGGGGAAGATGAAGATTGGGGAAGATAGAGATTGGGGATATGAAGATTGGGGATATGAAGATTGAGGATATGAAGATTGGGGATATGAAGATTGGGGATATGAAGATTGGGGATATGAAGATTGGAGTTATGAACATTGCGATATGAACATTGGAGGATATGAAGATTGGGGATATGAAGCTTGGGAATATTAAGATTGGGAAATATAAAAATCGGCGATGGAGTGCTCAGTTGATTGATTTTGTTTAATTCATTCATCCTCGGTGAATTGGCCTCAGTCAAATGAGCATGATTGTTAATATTATAGGGAGTGTTTTTTCAATTTTCTCCATTTCTCTGATTTCACAGGAGCGGACGCTGGTGCTGATGATGGAGAATAACAGAGCGAGAGAGCTGGGCTGAGCAGAGCGAGAGGGGCGTAAAGCTCACTCGCGCTCGAAGACTAATTAGGAGTATCAGGCCTCAAGGGGCTGCGGGTCGGGCAGAGGGCTGCATTGTGGGGGTCAGGGGGGGGGGTGGCCACCTGTTATTACGCTGTCCGCATGAATACTTTAGCACCTGCAGCCGGCCTCCTCAACCCCCCCACAACTTTCCCTGGGGATAATGTCTGCTATGCGGAATCGGGGATCCCTTAATTAAGGCGCGGACCCTCCACCCCCCACGGCTCCGAGAGTTCTCAGACGCGGAGTAATTCACCGAAACAACCCCCCCCCGCGCCTCTGAAGACTCGAGCGGGCAAATAAGCAGTGCTCATCAGCCACCCAGTGTCCCAATGTCACAGTCTCAGTAGCATCCAACTGCCGCACCCAGAGACAATGAGCAGGCCGGATTACTTGGAACGCTCAGGGAGAGGTTACCGGTTATGATTCTGAGAAGGCATTCCTAATTTTCTCAAGCAAGCAACAGATTTTCAGGTCGAAAAGATTCCCAGGACAGAAGCAGGCGACTCGGGGGATTCTGAGCCCCGTGCAGTTTCGAATCGGGGCGCACGGTCGAGAGGAGCCGATGGGATAAACCTGGCGGTGTAGGGTTCCCAGTTCTCACTCGGGTGGGGACGCTAAGATCGGCTAAGAGGAGGGAGGCGAAACTGAGGCGGCGGCGACTCCGGTTGCGATTCGGGCGGTCTCCTCCTCTGGGAGGGAGACGGGAAGGCGGAGCCTCAGCTGCACAGTCAGGCGGTCTAAGAAGGCTTAGGGGGGTTCCATTTCTGAGCAGGGTCCGCGGACGCCGTCCTCACACGAGGCCGGCTCGAGTCCCGGCGTTTTAGCGGCTCAAATTTGAAATCGTTCGAAACAAGCTGCTATCTATCTATCTATCTGTCTATCTATCTATCTATCTATCTATCTATCTATCTATCTATCTATCTATCTATCTATCTGTCTATCTATCTATCTATCTATCTATCTATCTATCTATCTGTCTGTCTATCTATCTGCCTATCTATCTATCTATCTATCTATCTATCTATCTATCTGCCTATCTATCTATCTATCTATCTATCTATCTATCTATCTATCTATCTATCTTTCTATCTATCTATCTATCTATCTATCTATCTATCTATCTATCTATCTATCTATCTATCTATCTATCTATCTATCTATCTATCTTTCTATCTATCTATCTATCTATCTATCTATCTATCTATCTATCTGTCTCTATCTATATAGCCACTAGTGACAGTCTGAACTACACCAGGAGAAAGCAGCCGCGCAGCCATTAATAGAGTCATTTTCCAGTGCACAATACGAAATCATTTCCAACCCAGATCAATGCCGCTATGAAAATCGCGCGAGTCGAATATCGCCTCGTCATAAAACACTTCCCAGCCGGGGCAGCAGCCACTTTCTCCTATCCGCCGCAGCGACTCAAAAGAGAAAATAAAATAACCCAACTCGAATGCCGAACCCGCCGGCGCACAATTCTCATCCTGCAGGACCACCTGCCGCCAACTCTCGCGTTCGAAAAAGAAGCGGCAAGCGGCGCCCTCAGTCCGAATGGAGGGCCCAGCCGACCCGATTGCTGGACGAGCGGCTGGCTGCTCCCTGCTTACCAAGGCTGGTGGCGCGAAACCCGGCTGAGGAAGGCGGGCCGGGGGTCCGGTGAAAGCAGAAAGTGGTCAGATGGAATTCACTGACTGGTGCGGGTGCTGCTGACCGGCTAATAAGGGGGCGGACAGTGCATGTGGACAGACAGACGGACAGACAGGCAGGCAGACAGACAGACAGACAGACAGACAGACACTAAGACAGACACTAAGACAGACAGACAGACAGACGGACAGACATGCAGGCAGACAGACAGACAGACAGACAGACAGACAGACAGACAGACAAACAAGACAGACAGACAGACAGACACAAAGACAGACAGACAGACAGACAGACACAAAGACAGACACAAAGACAGACAGACAGACAGACAGACAGACAGACAGACAGACAGACACAAAGACAGACAGACAGACAGACAGACACAAAGACAGACAGACAGACAGACAGACACAAAGACAGACACAAAGACAGACAG
>NIVC01003448.1:0-97135 GCA_002269645.1 Macrostomum lignano | reverse complement strand
CTGCTGTCCTCGACTGTCGAGGGCGGCCAACGCCAGCTGGACCGGCTAATGAGCGTTGCGGCGAGCGTCGGCCTGGTAGTCAACATACAGAAGACCGTCGTGCTCTGCGTGCCGGACGACATCGAGGTTGCAATTTTCTGCCGAGGCGTCGACGAGCAGGTGAAAAAAGCTTCCGTGCTCTCAGCAGTTTGTCTGGTGCCTGACGTTCGCGAGGACCTGTGTACGTCGTAGTGGACTTGCCTGGGCTGCCTTCCGTTCCGCGAAGGCTGTCCTGCATTCTGAGGCCCTGCCCGACCGCCAGAGGGCGGCGTTGTTACAGGCGGTGATCGAGACCGTTCTGTTGTACCTGTAATGTATAACGCCGAGACCTGGATGCTGACAGATTCGCTCGAACAGCTGGTCGATGCAGCACACGCGCCGCCTTCAAGGTCGGCTACAAGCGAGTACTGCCCACAGCCGGTGCAGGAGTATACACATTTTTCTCTGGCCTTTGAGTTTGTGTTCTCACTTTCGTAAGATAGATGTCTAGCGGTCTAAGGTTCTTACAGCTCTAATCTCTCAATCAGGCCGTCAGAGAAAACCGTATAAACTGACGGGATCTCCTAGTATCTAAGCTGAGTTTGACTCTTTCTCGGATATGCTCTGCGTGACAATTAAGACAAATAACTGTATTGAAGACTAGATTTGTGCCAACTGGATAATCCAGAGACCAATCAAAGGGACCAATTCGAGATCGAAAACTGCGCAAGAAAAAACGAAGCGCCGCTCCAGTTTGAGATGGGCGTCTATTTATACAATTAGAATTTTTGACCTCCCCGCCGCCGGGTGGGGTGTCTTCGCGTGTTAGCAATGGCGGGGGGGGGGTTTTAAGCAATAAAAATCCGGGACTCAGTCCCCTAGTTGTACACGAATTTAGTTAGTTCTAGTAGGTTGCTAAGTGTGAGGGTTAGAGTTTACTCGGGGTTTCGCAAATCTATGTGTTGAGTTGGATAAAATTTGGATAGAAAGATTATAGAAAAAGAGCTTAATTTTCCGTCTCTTAACTCTGTCCATTGATGATTAAACAGTCCTCTCGGTTGTCAAGCTGTTTGGGGTTGATCTCGCCTTCTTGGGTCGGTTCAGGTTGGGTAGGAATCTGTAGGTGGCCTCACGTTTTCTCCCTCAGGTGCGCCAAAGTCTGCCGCGTGCCGCGTTGTTCTCTAAGTCAGGCCGCTGCCTCAGCTTGCTTCTCCCAGCCGGTTTGAGCGCCATTGTGCCTGCGGCGGGGTGACGCTACTGACTGGAATGAAAAGGGCTTTATTAGATTCGGCTATTTAAATTCACTTGACAGTTGATTAATTATCTTAAAGCTGCTTCTGTTTGCCCTCTAATAGCTATCTAGGGTTCCATTGTGCTCTTCTGCCTCGCCCTGTAGAGATCTCCAGAAACAATACAAGTAGACTACTGTAAGTAGTAACATAAAAATGCGAAAAACTTGAATGTTATAAAAATTGCAAATTTTTATACTCTACTTTAAGACAGTGAATACAACGTACCACGAAGCATGAGACAAGTTGCAACTATGGTGAAATACGTTGCAACTATGGTGAAATATGATGAAATAAGTTGAAATCTGATGAAATATGAGTCGCGCTACTAAGTATATACCAAAAATTCGACTATAAATATAAGCGTAAAATCCGAGCTGAAACCTCAGACTCGGAGCAGCCTCAAAAGATCTTGTTGTTAGTTAGAGCAACTAATCGAGGCTAAATCTCTGGGAGAGAAGCGTGTCAATTGAGAAGTGTTGTTCAAGTCTTCGTTATTTTGATTAATTAAGAGCGATTTTATTGCCGGCCGGCCGTTTTTGATCCACTGACTTTACTGAGACTATTGGAGGCCTCCCATTTTCCTAAGGGATTGGATAGGATCTGGGGACCGATTCCGATACCCTTAGAGGATTATTGACGGTTGATTTGGATTATCCTAGATTAACCGATAGGAGAACACGACTCCGATTCCGTTAGATCTAGAAGAAGACGCCCCCTTTGGAGGACCTCGCGTTAGAATTTGAGTTTATTAGGGCGCACTGTCGATATTGATTTGGCACTCGAGGAACGTACTGAATCCCGCACTCAAGGTGATATATCAACGTCGACTTCACTGTTCTGCTCTCACTCTCGGCCGACTTTGGACTTCGAAGACTTCAAGAAGATTCCTCCGGAGAAGAAGAAGATTGGAAGAAGCGAACTCTACAAACGCGCGCCACAAGGAAGAAACAAGGAACGAGCTCGGAGAACCTGCCCGACACAGAAGAAGAGCCCGCCACAGTAAGTGAACACGTTAAATTTGTTCCCAGGCTTAAGTGTCTGGAAGTGGGAGTTTTCGGGAGACTGATCACCTCCCGAATCAACTCTTCAGCCCTTCACTGCGCCTGTGCATTTCATAAATTTCTATCTTCTAACTTAGGGTTAAAACTTCAGATTTCTAACTTTTATAGGAGGTGCTGCTGCTGACGCTGCAGGCACGCTACCGGCGGGGCAGGCGCGCACTTGGCGTTTCGTCGACTGCCTGCTGGCTGATGCCGGCGCCCGGACACTGCCGGCGGTGCGGCCTGCGTTCGCGCCCAGGCCTTGAAACGTGCCTTGTGACGTTGTCTGCTGACTGACTGACAACGTATTTTGTTGTTGTTGTTGTTCCCATGCTTTCTGCAGTATGGCCTTAGAGACAGTAGCTGCCACTTTTGGTTTTCGATCTGGTCCAAAGTGTATTTGTTTAAGATCCTTTGAGAAAAAGACATCTCTTTTCACTGCCCAAGCAACAGCCGGCAGTTCAAGCTCGATCATTGCGTAGCGATGCTCGATTTCCGATACTAATCTTGAGCCGGCTTGGATGACTCGCCATGAGCAGCCGCTCTGCTTCTGCTTCAGGGTAAAGGGGAGACAGTTTGGTCTGTAAGCATCCGTGTGCAATGCAGATAAGAGAGGTAGATAAGAAGTTGATCATAAAAGGAAATCGTAGGGACACTGCTCAGCTCTCTCGTTATCTTTCGGAACGCTTCATCATGCTGCTGACTCCAGACGAAGTCATTCTTGGCCTTCAGTAGGTCCCGCAGTGGCTGTCAAATGTCTGGCTGGCAAATGTCTGTCAGGCAAATGTCTGTCAGGCAAATGTCTGTCTGGCAAATTTCTGTCTGGCAAATGTCTGTCTGGCAAATGTCTGTCTGGCAAATGTCTGGCTGGCAAATGTCTGGCAGCAAATGTCTGGCTGGCAAATGTCTGGCTGGCAAATGTCTGGCAGCAAATGTCTGGCTGGCAAATGTCTGGCTGGCAAATATCTGGCAGCAAATGTCTGGCTGGTTAACTAGTAGACCCGAGTTCATTCCAACTGACGCTTCAGTTCAATGGTGCTGAGGCTGCTCATCTTTATTCCTCAGCACTGCATGCGCTGCTCCTCTGTGCCAAGGCAAATCCCCACCTGCTCAACTGCTGGCCCTCAGGCTTCAACTCGCGGCTGTGAGAGCTTTTGATGCAATGAGTCAATGACGGAAACATCCGGGAAGCCCGAAGTGAAAAAAATCAGTTTTAAAAAAAATAATTAATTATTCGATCCGAGCAGTGACGCATAATTAGGTCAAAGATAATTTGACCATTTTATAGCGAAATTCTATTTCATAAATATTGAGTATTGCAGCGCAAGTAAGTTTTAGATGGACAGAAAAATGGAAAAAAATTTATTACCATATTTATTGTATCATGGCAAGCAGCCTCAAATCTATATCTATAGTTAACTTTGTAATAAACATAAATAGAAGAGTACGCAAACAAAAAAGTCGAAGTTAAACAGAGTTTCTGAATGAACAAGTTCGAGACAGTTAAAAAATAGTAATCATAGTAAAAAGTCTTCTGGTGAACATCCTTTTAAAAAGATAAAAGCATTAAAAAGTGGTTACAAGATTTTTTTATCATTAAAATTAGAAAAAAGCTATTGTAAAAAACATTTCATATTTGTAACGGTTAAAGTCTGTAATTTTTGCTAGTTCTTATACGCAAGGGAAAACTAAAGCACTCTGAATTCACTGAGAATCTTGGCATATCCATTCCGTATGTATAGGAATCTAGCAATCAAATTGGTGTACTTTGCATTTTTATGCAAACTTATCGTGAAACCATCTTGCCACTAGTCTGGGTGCTTCAAGTTGGAGTACTCGAGGGACCCAGTAAATCACACAATGCTAGCAGCATCGTGATGGCTGACAGCAGCATCGTGATGGCTGAAAGCAGCATCGTGATGGCTGAAAGCAGCATCGTGATGGCTGAAAGCAGCATCGTGATGGCTGAAAGCAGCATCGTGATGGCTGAAAGCAGCATCGTGATGGCTGAAAGCAGCATCGTGATGGCTGAAAGCAGCATCGTGATGGCTGAAAGCAGCATCGTGATGGCTGAAAGCAGCATCGTGATGGCTTACAGCAGCATCGTGATGGCTGACAGCAGCATCGGCAGCATCGTGATGGCTGACAGCAGCATCGGCAGCATCGTGATGGCTGAAAGCAGCATCGTGATGGCTGACAGCAGCATCATGATGGCTGCCAGTAGCATCGTGATGGCGATTAGTACCATGGTTGGTCGTATTTCCTCGCGTCAATTCCACCTGTGCCAGGTGTCCTCTGATCTCGTATAAGCAGCCGACACTGTGAAATCTGTAAAATATTGAGAACGGTGAGCACAGCATTGACACAAATAGCGTTGCGGATGGGATCCCAGTCTTTACAGAAGCTGTGTCGACGATCATTTCGGAGCTGCAAAAAGTGAACATCAGCCACTGTGAGAAGTTTATTAGCATCATGGCGACCGAACACTGCTTTAGCCCGTTGAGATTTGAATTGGCACGGAATGTCCAGTAGTTGAGCGCCAGAATCAGTACTATTAATTGCAAGCCGCTGTCTGCAATACAAAATACCAGATCTACCAAAGCCGCAATGAATGGAGCCGAGTTGTTGGCGGATGAACCATCGAAATTAACTTGTGTGGGATCTCCAATGCTCTTAACGTTGTATACAAATAAAAATAGGTTGTAGACTGTGTCGCATACTGCAGCAGTGCACAACAGTAAGATGTCGATTCCGTGACTTCTTCGAGGCTGCTGATCGGTGGAGCTCTGATTCTGATGACCAACCCTAAGAAAAAAAACCAAAGCAATCGTATTGGCAAAGTGCAAGCCCATCAGAACACTGTAGAATAAGATGTCTCGATCCGTCTGGTTAAGAGACGAGAAAAATAAGATGGAAATGATAGCAGCTGTCGTTGGGAACAGGCCCAACCCCAAGCCGCACCAATAGTGAGCCACAGTGTCAGGTACCACTGCACGATCGTGCGAATTTTGGCTCAGCAGTTGCTGCAAATCGTCTCCATTATTAACAGGATGCTCGCGCAACAGTTTAGCCAAATGCCCGATGTTGATCCAACAGAACAGGCCGAAAATGGTGCAGAGAATGGAGTATTCAGCGCTACATGGAAAAATATATGGCAGAATTGTGTTTGCCACAGAGTTATTGCTTTTTGAATGATTATGATTCTTAAAGTGTTCCAGAACTTCAGAGTTAACGCTTGAGAACCAAGACGCCAAGTTGGTGGCGATTAGAGGGGCCATTAGAACGGAGAATAAAATAGCAGAAAATTTGTTTGGACTTCGGTTGCCACACACTGCGAAGAATATGGTTTGGAGTATAGTGAACGCGACTTGTAGGAATGGAATCACAAACTTGTCAAGTGTCCACCAGAAATTTGGAAGCCAGCAGTCGTTTCTATGGCTTGTGAGCTGGATAATACCGTCAATAAATTTTATGCCCTTTCCAACGACATCGAAAAGGCCTAGCAGAATGCAGACGGTCAGCAGGAATGTGGAAGGCATGGAAGCGTGCCAGTCCAGCTCAGGAATACAGTCTAAGACCTCATTAGGCGACCAATGTTTGTTTCTGTTGCCTTCATTTGGCACTCTTATACTGACACATTTTTTGCAAAGCAACTGATATAACAGCGAGAGCAGAGCCAAGACTATTAGGACTAAACGAATTATTGGCGACACCAAAGGGCTGTAGTCAGCACAATTCTTGACACTTCTCTCCAGGTTGTTGTCTTCTATGATAAAAGCTAAACTCACTAGTGCTGCAATCGCAGTGCAGACGATTAACAGGCCGAACTTAACCCAAAATGTGTCTCTGTTGTCGGTGCTGTCGGCCGGTGGCCCCACAGTCCCATTAACCAAGGGATCTGTATCGCCTCCATCTGTAGACATGACCGAAACTGCTATTAACTTCGTGGCAGCTCAGGATATCCCTAAAACAGCTTTTATTCTTTAAGCTTTGACGAAGCCAAAGATAAATGAAAATAACACCGTTTAAATAACTTGGCAACTTTGTCTTTCCTAATTTGGTGAAGACTTTTAAAACAAAAATTACAGTAGGAAAGTGCAGTGCATCAGAGTTGACTGCTGATGGAGCCACCGCTCTGCAACCATCTCATATTCCAATCTGCAGCATTGACTCACCGAGAGCTGCCGCTAACCGCAGTAGGTTGAAAGTTTCCGGTCAGTTTTTCAGGTGACCGCAAAGAACCCCACACTGCGATCAGCTGGCACCGCACTAAATGCACATCTGAATTTCACAGCTTCCGGTTGACCGGAAGTTCGACATCCGTGGTTGGATTTGTTTGGCAAGAGCTGCAGCGTAACAGAAGTGTAGATTGAATCTGATGCGGTCTGTCTTGACACAGGAGCAGCTGCTTTCTGTTTGCTTCTAGAAGATATTAACTATATGCAGCCACTTTCCGTCCGTAACTTGTGAATATGAAATATGAAATATGTTTTTTTACTTTCTGAAAGTATTTAGCTATCCGCGAATTTGCGCACAGAGGACAGATTCCTACTGACAGATCCCCTACTGACAGATCCCCTACTGACAGACTCGCTACTGACAGATCCCCTACTGACAGATCCCCTACTGGCAGATCCCCTACTGACAGATCCCCTACTGACAGATCCCCTACTGACAGATCCCCTACTGACAGATCCCCTACTGACAGATCCCCTACTGACAGATCCCCTACTGACAGATCCCCTACTGACAGATCCCCTACTGACTGATCCCCTACTGGCAGATCCCCTACTGACAGATCCCCTACTGACAGATCCCCTACTGACAGATCCCCTACTGACAGATCCCCTACTGACAGATCCCCTACTGACAGATCCCCTACTGACAGATCCCCTACTGACAGATCCCCTACTGACAGATCCCCTACTGACAGATCCCCTACTGACAGATCCCCTACTGACAGATCCCCTACTGACTGATCCCCTACTGGCAGATCCCCTACTGACAGATCCCCTACTGACAGATCCCCTACTGACAGATCCTCTACTGACAGATCCTCTACTGACAGATCCCTTACTGACAGATCCCCTACTGACAGATCCCCTACTGACAGATCCCCTACTGACAGATCCCCTACTGACTGATCCCCTACTGACAGATCCCCTTCTGACAGATCCCCTACTGACAGATCCCCTACTGACAGACTCGCTACTGACAGATACCCTACTGACAGAATCGCTACTGACAGATCCCCTACTGACAGATCTCCTACTGACAGATCCCTACTGACAGATCCCCTACTGACAGATCCCCTACTGACTGATCCCCTACTGACAGATCCCCTACTGACAGATCCCCTACTGACAGAGCACCCCGAAGAGGAACGGCGCTAGCGTGTCACTCTGCAGAACTCCTGATGAAGTGTCGAACAGGTCAGACAGGCCGTCCGCCGTCACCACAGCAGCTCAAGTATCGCAGTACAGCGCCATGACAGCGTCGATTAGCTGCTGGGGTACCCGGTAGGCTCGAGGGACAAAGGGGAGCGCGGCTCTCAACACCGAGGCAAACACCTTTCGAAAGTCAACGAAGACAATGACCAGCGTAGACTGTCGGATGCGCGCCTCCTCGATGACACGGCGGAGTGCGAGGATCTGTTTCACTGTACCGCGTTGCGGCCGGAATCCGTTCTGCTCGTACCGCAGGTGCGGGTCCAGCACCGACTGCAGACGATCGAGCAGTAGCCGGTTGAAGAGCTTCGCGGTGCAGGACATCAGCGAGATCCCGCCGTGGTCTTCTTTCCGCGTTGTCCCTGCCTTCTTCGGGATCGGCACGATGTGCGCGACGGTTTACTCGGTAGGCGCAGGAGCGCCGTCGAGCTCGCGCTTCATGACGCCTGTGACCTGGGAGGCCACACAGCGGAGCCGCAGCGCTTCGACCGGGACTTCGTCGGGGTAGAGCGCCTTGCCGCCTGATGTTTTCCGAGCGAACAGCATAACGTCCTCCGTGGCGACTGGTCTGGTGCAGAAGTCCTCCTCAGCTGGGAGCGGCGTGTCCAGTGGGAGCGCAAAGCTAGCGGGCAGCGGCGACGCGGGCGCGTTCACAATGCCGGCGAAGAAGTCGCGCAATTCATTCCTGCGCTCCTCCGGGGTGTCGCCGGCCAGGTTCAGCGCCACGCGCTTTTTGCGCCCCGTCAGAGTCCGGACGGCCGTCCACACTGCGCGGCTCTTCACGTCGGGGCCGGCTGCAGTGATGTACCGGACGGCGTCATCGACAGCAGGCTGCTGCCGCTCATCTAGAAGACGCTCAAACGCGTCTTCAGTGTCGCCCGTAAGTCGCCGGTTTCTGCGGAGTCGCTCAAAGTTGAGCCGCGCCTGCCTGATAGACAGGTCGCTCTGCCAGACAGGCAGCGATTTCTGCGCTGGCCGCATCAGCGGGACCGTCTGCTCTGCAGCAGCTCTAACGGCGGTGCTGATGTCGGAATACTCCGCCTCGCGCTGGTCTCTAAGCGCGCTGACGAAGCCGCCCGCGAATTGACGCTTCACGCGGATGTCCAACGCGGGTAGAGCTGGTCGCGGAGCCGCAAGTCGCAGATCAGGAGTCGGTGGTCTGACCGGAGAGCCAGCGGAGCCATGGTGTCGCAGTTGGTGACGCGGCGGGACTGCGTTCAGGTCTCCGAGCACTGCCATCGTGTCGCGGTTTGGCACCTCTTCCAGCTGCCCAGCCAGGAATTCGAAGAAGGCACGATCCTCCTCGGGGTGAGCAGCGGTGGGTGCGTACGCGCAGAACAGCCGGATGCAGCGGGCGCGAAGTCGCAGGTCGACCCGCATCAGTCGCGGGGACAGCGAGATGCAGTGCACGCTCTGCTGGAGGCGCGATCCGATCAGCACGCTGACACCGCCCCGGCCGCGGTTGTCTGCCGACGTGTACAGGAGGCTCCAGCCGGCTCCGAGGTAGGTCCTCAGAGTGGAGCCCCGGCTCAGCCACGATAGAGACCTCCTGCAGCGAGACGAGGTCCAGCTGTAGGTCGTAGGCCAGCTGGACAAGGATGGTGCGACGATGGCTCTGTGAGTTCCCCAGCTGTGCTCATGCAGAGCTCTGACAGGCATTGTAGGTTTCTTAGAAAGATCTGCCATAAGGGCTTGCGGCAATAAGTTTTGTTAACCCCCCAAACTTACATTGTGTAGCGCCATGTGAGGCTTATAGCCAGGAATTTTACAGACTGAAGTCTCATGAGTTTCACACAACAGGAATAAATATTCATTATAACAAATATATGGCCGATTTCTGTCTGAGGTTTACAGGAACCCCCCGCCTCAGAGCCATGAGTGAATAAAATTGAGCAGTCTTGATCACCCAAGTAATTGTGCTCAAACAGCTGCTTCTGATTTTTTTTGCACGGCTCTTATTTGCACATGTATTTGCACGGCTCTTATTTGCACACGTATTTGCACGGCTCTTATTTGCACGTTCTTCAGTTCACAAACCCCAAATATCACAGTCTTCAGTTCACGATCCTCAAGTAAATACTTTCGTCACTTCGGTAGAGTTCTGTTCAAGCGTATTTCCCTTCGCTTGCAAACATGACTTACTCAGTTTTGCCTACACTACTCGTAACAAGAACCGTGGCGACCTTCTCTCAGCACACTAGCACCTGCTCCACCGTTTTCTAGAACATCGGGCATCTCCGATGTTCTAGAAAATTCCTCTCCGGCGCCATGGAGTTGTACAATCAGCGTGTCGGGGGAAGGAGACTATCCTCGACTCGGACTGTCAAGCGGCAATCCACCCCCTTGAGAGCACCACAACCTGCTCGCGTACAGTCCTCGACTGCATCGGGCAGCTCAAACACGTAGGCGCTTCCAACAAGGTGTCCCTAGGGTGGATCCCCGAGCACTCGAGCCACCCCATCAACGAGTTGGCCGATACCTTGGCCAAGGCTAGCTCGACTGGTTCTTTCTCTGGTCCCCTGCCCGTGGCTCCAACCCCACCACGTCGTCACCACTCGGATCAACCAGTGGGTGGCTTCAAAGCACAGGGAGAGAAGAGATAACGCCCACGACTGCCGGAAATCCAGCGCGGCTGTCTCCTGTCATTCCCCCGCCCTGCGCAGGGCGCTGCTTGGACTCAACCGAGGAGCGCTCACCTGTCTGCAGCCTCTCCGACCGAATTCGGTCGCTCATCGCCCGTCAGCGCACGGTGAAGAATTTGGGCAGATCGCTCACTGCGGAACTCGATTGCACGGCTGAGAGCAGACTCAAGTGACTCTCGAAATCCAGCCAAAGCGGAGGCTTTGAGAAGTGACTCAACCAAGTGATGGTGGTCGTTTTGTGCCGCAATGTAGAGAGGTGACTCGCCAGTGTTGAGTTGAAGATTGACGTCGGCTCGTGCTTTGAGGAGTAGATCTACTACCTCATGGTGGCCATAGGCTGATGCAATGTAGAGAGGTGACTCGCCAGTGTTGAGTTGAAGATTGACGTCGGCTCGTGCTTTGAGGAGTCGATCTGCTCCCTCATGGTGGCCATTTCGTGATGCAATGTAGAGAGGTCTACAATGTAGCGTTGGTCTTTTACATTGTATTATAGAATTGAGTAGTTAGGTCGAACGATGTACATTGCGAAGAAGTACTGTATGTATAAATAGAAATCGATCAGCTCAGGGGAGGGAGAGGGTCTAAAATGGCAATTTAAATT
The DNA here is from genome assembly GCA_002269645.1 of Macrostomum lignano. Classification (NCBI taxonomy): domain Eukaryota; kingdom Metazoa; phylum Platyhelminthes; family Macrostomidae; genus Macrostomum; species Macrostomum lignano. The sequence continues at coordinate 86,095 of NIVC01003448.1, read as the reverse complement.
GAGCAGCCACACGCACAAAGCAGTGCAGTTCAAATCGATATAAGATAGCCAATTCACAGCCACATGTGTAGATATGAATAGAATTGGAATCGAGGACATTACTCGTACGCTGCAAAAATAAACATCACTCAGTTACCCACCTACTTGTAGTGTGAGCATCTTTTGCGCTGGTTTGTAGTTAGTTTTGTATTATTGTTGTTAATTATTGTATTTTGCTTTAATTTAGTCACGCGTTTCCATGTACTTTTTTCTCTTAGTTTAGAGTTTGTTTTGCGTAAACAGGTTAAAAGTTAGACGCCAATTTTGTGACTCAGCGGAGGGTTGAGTTTTCTGCGTACCCCAAGCTTTGCGCGGCCAACCAATCAGAATCGGCCTGGACCCCGGCACGCGGCAAATCCAAGTCTACCCGGCGCCGCGGGTCCAGTGCGAGTCGGCTTAGCGAGCGGCCGGCCAGACACCCACCACCCGGCTCGAGGGGGGTTTTGAGGGATTTGACTCAGACTATAGTGAGGTGACGAGCCAGTGTTTCGTTGAAGATTGACGTCGGCTTGTGCTTGAATTAGTAAATCAGCAGCCTTACGATGGCCTTGTTGACATCCAACATACACTGCTGAGAATCCCTCACTCTTCTGTTTGTTGAGGTCGACGCTCTCTCGAATCAGCCTCACCAAGATGCCGATTCCGCCCAGGTAGCATGCCAGCATCAGCGGTGTCCACTCAGTTCCTCTCCAAGTGAGAATCGTGTCGACACTCCTCCCACTGGCAACGAAGTTCTCCACCGCCTGCAGTCGTCCGCTTCAATCGCCTCAAAGAGCTCTTCATCGGCTGCAGCCCTGTCGGATGTCGGAACAAAGAATACTTAGAAAGTTTTGATGATACTTAGAAAGAATAAAAAATATTTGAGTCGTCCTTCTGGATTTCTCCAAGTGCACTCAGAGTGAGCTGCTGTTGATTTTAACCCCAGCGCTGAAGGCTTTTGCTGCTGAGAGCCAATCGGCTTTTCCTGGTTCTCAACCTCATTCGCGAACTGCTGCCCAGCCAGTGCTGCTCAGTAGCATGCTTCGGAGCGAGCTGCTAAAATTAGAAACTCCTGTGGGCAAATGAGAGAGTGCCTGCAGCTGACAGAGGTGTCAGAAAGGCAGTGAGGCGCCAGGGAAGCAGTGAAGCGCCAAAGAGGCAGTGAGGCGCCAGGGAGGCAGTGAAGCGCCAAAGAGGCAATGAGGCGCCAGGGAGGCAGTGAAGCGCCAAAGAGGCAATGAGGCGCCAGGAAGGCAGTGAAGCGCCAAAGAGGCAATGAGGCGCCAGGGAGGCAGTGAAGCGCCAGGGAGGCAGTGAAGCGCCAGGGAGGCAGTGAAGCGCCGGGGAGGCAGTGAAGCGCCAGGGAGGCAGTGAAGCGCCAGGGAGGCAGTGAAGCGCCAGGGAGGCAGTGAAGCGCCAGGGAGGCAGTGAAGCGCCAGGGAGGCAGTGAAGCGCCAGGGAGGCAGTGAAATGCCAGGGAGGCAGTGAAGCGCCAGGGAGGCAGTGAAATGCCAGGGAGGCAGTGAAGCGCCAGGGAAGTGTCATATGAGGGCATCGTGCCATTTCCCGCCATCTCACAACCAAATAAGCAAGGTTTCTCGTTCGTTAGAAAAAAGCGCCCTAATTGCTCCACCCGAATATGTTACTCATGTGAACTCGTTTATAAAACGCGGCTCACAATATTCGGGCAAAATGGCCCCAGGCGGTCTCCAGGAGGCGCGCACCGAGGCAAATTTTGTTCGGGCAGCAGGATATCAGACTTTTTCTTCTGCCTGTGCACATCGCATAGCCATGATTTCGGTTGCCATGGTTACGATCAACAACTCGATAATTAATAGCGGTTCATCATATCGAGCCTCGCCCCATCCTACATACAGTAGTCTGTGATAAATGCGCATTTTATTCAAACTCTGAGTTGTGCGCCAGCGACTGCAGCATCTTAGACTACTTGATGACGCAAGATTTGAGTTAATTCATGCACTTTTACCGTACGTGGACACTGGTTAATCAAACATAATGATCAGCTGCGACTCCAGCCAGCCAGTCCAGGCTGCAGGCTCGGCTGCCTGCAAGTCGCTCGGGAGGCCCTCTTTGTCCGGGGGGAATTCCAGTAGGTTTCCGACTTCTGAACCAGCTCGAAACTGCACGAGCCAACAGTCTTCTAAGTGTAAATAAGTTCGGCAAAGGGAAACTCCGTGCTTGTGAATCTCGACGCTTGGGCGCCCCTGTCTCTTTGTGGGCGCCCCTGTCTCTTGGTGGGCGCCCTGTCTCTTGGTGGGCGCCCTGTCTCTTGGTGGGCGCCCTGTCTCTTGGTGGGCGCCCTGTCTCTTGGTGGGCGCCCTGTCTCTTGGTGGGCGCCCTGTCTCTTGGTAGGCGCCCCTGTCCCTTGGTGGGCGCCCCTGTCTCTTGGTAGGCGTCCCTGTCTTCTAAGCCGGCGGATGCCACGTCCAAGAGGTGGCAAAAGTTGAGCTCCTGTCTTGGTTCTTGGTTCTCCTCCATCATTCCATTTTTGGAGGAGCGCAATGTTTCAATGCCTTTGAAGGTGAGCTATCCAGGCCCCCTTCTGCGTGGTCCCTCCCGCTGATGGCCCGGCGCCTTCCTGCGGCGGTCCCGGTAGTCGTCGTTCACCGCATCTCTCGTCTCGCTCGGTAAAGAGCAACTCCGAAACACCACAAGTGGAGCAACAGGTGAGGTTGGCGAGCGCACCTGGCTCCCTGATGAGTGCAACTTAATTTACAGTTTAACTGCCCCCAACCTGACTACTTGTTCGAACTTCTTTTTTTTCCATTTCAACTTGAATTTCTTATCTGGAAGACAACAGATAAAAAAGCCACAGTTTGCGGTTTTTCCGATCTTCAAATTGCTCGCATTGAAGCAGTGACACTTCAGGCTGCAATCTAATCGCAAATAAAATCCATTCGAAAAGTTTCTTATCATGCCGACCCCTGACATAAGCCCACGTCGACCTTTGGCTTAGCAGAGCAGACAAAATTGAGTCCTGGTTTTATCTGCGCTCAGAAATGGGTCTTGACTCTGTCTGTTGAAAACTGAACTACTGTGAGCAGATCAGAGTCACTGAGCTTGCTTGCAAGTACTCGATCTGGTAGTCAGGATCAGGTACTCGATCAGGTTCTCGATCAGGTACTCGATCAGGTTCTCGATCAGGTACTCGATCAGGTTCTCGATCAGATTCTCAATCAGGTACTCGATCAGGTACTCGATCAGGTACTCGATCAGGTACTCGATCAGGTACTCGATCAGGTTCTCGATCAGGTTCTCGATCAGGTATTCGAAACTGAATTTTTTACCTCAGTATTGCTACAGAGGAAAAGTTTTTGAAGGTTGCAATCATATAGGTATTTAAAAGCATTTTTATCGAAAATTATATTTAACACAGCATTGGTGAACACAGCATTGGTGAACACAGCATTGGTGAACACAGCATTGGTGAACACAGCATTGGTGAACACAGCATTGGTGAACACAGCATTGGTGAACACAGCATTGGTGAACACAGCATTGGTGAACACAGCATACGAGTATTTATGAATACAGGAAGATCCATCATTAGACATTACAATGAGGCTGTCACACAGTTGAATTCTCAACAATATTAAATGCGATATTCTTGAGGTTCAGCGACACAAAAGTGAAACTTAACACTAAATTATAACTTTATGTCTAAATTATGAATATAAATTATGTCTGTGGCTCCTGCGGTGGCATCTTCACAGTTGTGGCAGCCACTGCACGGAGCAAAGTAGCGAAAACTCTGAGGCAGCTGTCTTTGAGCGTGAGATGCGACAGGATGCACTGCAGCAGCTCGTTCGCGCAGTGCTGCTGCCTCGGCTCGAACTTCTGCGGGAACTGCAGCCTCACTGCTGCCAGCAGACTGCCGACTGAGCCAGGACCAGTTGCCAGGGCAGCCAGCAGACTGCGAAGCGAGTTTTGGATTTCACTGCCTCGTCTTTGCTCGATGATTTGAGCCTCTCGATCCAGGCAGTGAAGCAGCTGAGTCCTGGGTCAAGTTGAAGGGGTTGGCACTGAAAACTGGTCACTTGTAGTTGAGGGTTCCATTTATTGCTCAAGTAATTGATAGGCTAATTTAAATTGTGTTGGAAGTTTCATGTATGAATAGTTATTCATGCAATATTTTTAATGCAAGAAAGTCTGACTGGCAAATGGTTGCCTGGCCAACGAAGATCCCATAAAATCGCTGCAAATTTCACACCAGAAGCCAGCAGTGACTGCAGCAACGCCCACCGCCTTAGACAGCCAGTTGAAATGGTACACCGAGGCCGCAGCGCTGAAGCTCAGCCAGGTGTCGACCAGGTAGGTAGGCTCGCTGTCGCCGCTGAATTGCCATTCGATGCCCAGAGCGTCGAGAGAAGAAGGATGAACACCCACTGAGCGATACACCTCCGAGATCGATCTTAGCCGTAAAGTTACCGGGCTTGAGTTGTGAGAAGAGGCCGCTAACCGTCTCAAGCTTAATCTTGTGGTCTGCGATCAAGAGACTGACACATACCGCCCGCTGGTGATCTCACGCTGCAATTTCTCTTCGACCAACGTCTTGTACTCAATAGCCGACTAGTAGTTCTCAACTTCGGAAGGCTTAAAATCGGTTTCAGTAGTGAGCGCGAAGCCGTTTTGGACTCCGTCAATTAAAAAAGGCCCGTCGGGGTCGCCATCCAGCTCCTTCGCCCAGGCATTTGAGTCAAGGGAGCCACTCGGATTGTAATTGATGTCGCGAATGGAGTAAAAACTTGTGGTTAAAACTTACGGCTGCCAGCTTGCCGAGGCCACTGAAGCCGCGGCTATTCGTTTTTTGCCGCGTGTTGCATCTCGCCGTGGTCCGAGCGCAAGCAGACCAGGCACGCATGAGTGTGCTTGTAATTATGGAACTTGCAGCCACCACAGCTGTTGAACTTGAGGCAGATGGGCGCTCATTGAACCACCGGAATCTTCCTGTCCAGGCGAGAGCGGGCATGTTGTGGAGTCTGCTGGGGGTGATGAGGTGCCGTGCCACCAGCAAGAAACTCGGTCGCGCCCAGTCTTGCATGCCCGCCTGCTGCTCTCGTCGTTGAACTGCGCATGATCCTGTTGGTGTCGAAACCTGCCTCGACCAGCTCACCGATCTTCACATTGTACTGCAAGTGCTGCCGAACGCCTTCCAGGTCGAGCTGTCTCCTAGAGATCAGGGCGTCGAGGATGCGCGCGTTGCCGACTATCCACTCACCGATTCAAAGCGATTCGGGTTTAGGCTGATTGGCGGTTGGATGCAGCACCTTTTCCCTGCGACTCGTCGACGCCGTCCGAAGGTCGCAAGCGCAGAAATCCGCAACAACGAGTGGCGCCGCCCGTAGCCTTGGTTGAGTTACTGAGGGCTCGAGCCTGGCCTCGAAGCCTCTTAGCATACTCGGGATATTCATGTTGCTACTACAATCAGAGGGCTCATTAAAAAGCTGATGGTCCACCTCACCTGGTCTAAATCGGCCTTCCAGCTGCTCCTGTCTCCGATTCCAGGCTAGCTATCTTCCGCCGGAGCTCTGCTAGGTCCAGCGCCTCCCCTGCCTGCAGCCGTTGTTGCTGCTGCTGCCGCCGCCCCGCTTCGCTGTCGGACTCCGCGGAGTTTGACGTCACTTGTTCCTGCCGACTAGCTGCTTCGCTCTGGCTCATCGCAATGGAGAGTCTGCTGACCAGGTCTTTCTTAAAGAAGTGCGTGCTCAGGCCCCTATCTCCCAATTCTTCACGTAGCTGATTTACATTCATCATGCGCAAACTCATAGTACCCAAAAAAAGTTGAATAAGTTTGGCTAGCCAAAAATCTCTGAGCAGCCTCAGCACTATCGAACTGAAGCATCAGTTGGAATGAACTCGGGTCTACAAGTTTGTCAGCCGGATATTTATCAACCACGAGGGAGGTAAAGAGGGCATTGGGTGCACAAGCGCAGTCAACTCTACACTTTTCTACTGCACTTTTTGTTTTATAAGTCTACACCCAATTTCGAAAGGCAGATTAGAAAGTCAAGAAGTACCTTATCGTAAGAGAGTATTCTCATTTATATCTTCGTCTAAGCTTAACGAATTACGAACTGTTTAAGCGATATCCTGAGCTACCACGGCGTTATTGCAGCAGTTTTGGTCATGTCATCATGTGGAAGCGAAGCCGACCCCTTGCTTCATAAGAGTGAGGATGAGCAAACTGAAGTTAGACAAACAAGCAGCAGAATGAATGACTTCAAGCTCACCCTCCAGTGGATAGTGTTCATCATCAGCTTAATGATCTTATCACTGGTGAGTCTATTTCTCATACAAAGAGACAACAACATGGAGAGAGGTGACGAGAATTGTGCTGACTTCAAGCTATTATGGTCGGAAATGTTTCGTTTAGTCCTTTTAGTCTTGGCCTTGCTGTCTTCGTTGTTTTATTTGTATCGGTTGTTTAGCAAAAAGAAGCTTGACAATGTCAGAGTGTCAGTGGAAGGCAAAAATTGGTTGCTTCAAGGGCTCTCATACTGGATTCCTGTGCTGGATAAGCACGCTTCCGTGCCCTCTACATTCCTGATAGCCGCCTGCATTTTGCTGGGCCTGTTCGTCGTCGTTGGAAATGGCATAAAATTTATTGACGGTTTTATCCAGCTTATCCACTGCAGCTCGCATCCAAGTTTCTCGTGGATACTTGACAAGCTTCTAATTCCAATCCTACAAGTCGCGTTTACTATACTGCAGACCATATTTTTTGCATTGTATGGCAACCAGAGTCCGAATAAATTCTCAATTTTATTCTTTTTTCTAATGGCCAATCTAATCAGCACAAACCTTGTGTCTTGGTTATTAAGCGTTAACTCTGAAGTCTTTGAACGGTTCAGCAATCATTCAACAAGCGAATCGTCTGCATCAGAAAAACTTCTGCCATACATCGTTCCGTTAACCGCTGAATATTCCATTCTCTGCGCCATTTTCGGCATTTTCTGGGCGAGAAACATCGGTCATTTGGTTAAACTATTTCGCGAGCATCGTGGCGCAAATGAAGAAGATTTGCGAGCGTCTGGTGAGACTCACGAGATTCCGAGCGTCGTTCCATTGCTCAGCCGGTGTCTGATCGAGCATTTGGAACGCGATGGTCTTTGCGTGATACGACTTGAAGCCGTTGTGTCGGACGGCCTTCTTCAGCAGCCACTTGAGCGTGACGAACAGCTGGCCCTGCAGAGTGCTGAGACTCCGCAGCAGCCGGTCCTGACGTGCCGCGGCGCAGACGGGCAGATGACAAAGCTCGTACGCTGCCAGCGGTTCACCTACCTCGGCGGTCTGGTGCCCCACGTGGAAGAGGACCTACGGTGGCGCAGAGTACTTGCCTGAGCGGCCTTTCGCTCGATCCGAGCCGTCCTCCAGTCCGAAGCGCTGCCCGACCGCCAGAGGGCTCGGCTGTGGCAGGCGGTGGTCGAAACCGTCCTGCTATACAACGCCGAGACGTGGACGCTGACGGCTACGCTAGAGCGGCAGCTGGACTCGGCGCACTCAGGGCTGCTCAATGCGGCCTTTCGAGTTGACGAGAGCTTCGGGACCGAGGCCCTGTACGATCGGGCCAAGCTGCAGCGCCCGTCCTCCATCCTTCGCCGGCGGCGACCTCAACTGGCGGGGTCACGTGATCCGGGCCGAGGGCTACTGCCCCCAACCTGTTTAGGACGCCTTGCTGCTCACCTTGCAGGGCCCGTTCAGGCGGGGTCAGGCCCGAACCCGTCGATACGTGGACTGCCTTCTGTGCGATGCTGGGGCGCCCGACACTGCCAACGGAGCGGACTTCGTTCGCTCCCAGGCTCTGCAGCGCGCCATCTGACGCGCCCTGCTCTAACTGTGACCTTGAATGCGGGGTCGCGTATTTTGTTGTTGTTGTTATCAGTGTGGATCTGTCAGTAGAGGATCTGTCAGTAGGGGATCTGTCAGTAGGGGATCTGTCAGTAGGGGATCTGTCAGTAGGGGATCTGTCAGTAGGGGATCTGTCAGTAGGGGATCTGTCAGTGGGGGATCTGTCAGTAGGGGATCTGTCAGCAGGGGATCTGTCAGTCAGTAGGGGATCTGTCAGCAGGGGATCTGTCAGTGGGGGATCTGTCAGTAGGGGATCTGTCAGCAGGGGATCTGTCAGTCAGTAGGGGATCTGTCAGTAGGGGATCTGTCAGTAGGGGATCTGTCAGTAGGGGAACTGTCAGTAGGGGATCTGTCAGTAGAGGATCTGTCAGTAGAGGATCTGTCAGTAGGGGATCTGTCAGTAGAGGATCTGTCAGTAGCGAATCTGTCAGTAGGGGATCAGTCAGTAGGGGATCTGTCAGTAGGGGAGCTGTCAGTAGGGGATCTGTCAGTAGGGGATCTGTCAGTAGGGGATCTGTCAGTAGGGGATCTGTCAGTAGAGGATCTGTCAGTAGCGAATCTGTCAGTAGAGGATCTGTCAGTAGGGTCAGTGCTCTGTGCTTAAAAATAATTGATTTTTCAGCAGCCGAATGGTTCTGGCACAGAAGCAGGGCTGAGAAATGAACTCAGCTCTGCAGTTCCTCACAAATGCAATTGGCAAAATGAGTAAAAAGCATTGAGTCAGCGCAGCCACATGCTGTGATAATTGACTGAGAAATTGCAGACTGGCTTTAGAGGTGAGAAATGGCTCGGCAGCTCACGGCATTGAGTGCCAATCAATATATAGCGATCGATATTGGGGTGGGTGGAGCTGATGAATCAGCAGCGTGCGAGCTGATTGGCTCCAGGGTGAGGGGAGGAAATGTACATCTGAGGGGCAGGGAGTTGAGCGGTGTGCGGCCAGCAGTCACTGCAGGCACTTCAATTCTAGATCAGAGCTGTCCGTTGAGAAGAGCTCAACCAACCTGCCACCTGAGGAATGTGAGCGGCATCTCGTTTCCCTAGCAACTGGGAGAATCCACAGGTGTGATCGAGGAAAACGTTTTTTTCACTAATTCTCAAAGCTCAGCAGCTCAGTGTTAGTTTTGCATAGCAACCACTCAGATACACATGGAGACAGCAGCAGTTTTGCATAGCAACCGCTCAGATACACATGGAGACAGCAGCAGTTTTGCATAGCAACCGCTCAGATACACATGGAGACAGCAGCAGTTTTGCATAACAACCGCTCAGATATACATGGAGACAGCAGCAGTTTTGCATATCAACAGCTCAGATACACATGGAGACAGAAGCAGTTTTGCATATCAACAGCTCAGATACACATGGAGACAGCAGCAGTTTTGCATAGCAACAGCTCAGATACACATGGAGACAGCAGCAATTTTGCATAGCAACCGCTCAGATACACATGAAGACAGCAGCAGTTTTGCATAGCAACCGCTCAGATACACATGGAGACAGCAGCAGTTTTGCATAGCAACAGCTCAGATACACATGGAGACAGCAGCAATTTTGCATAGCAACAGCTCAGATACACATGGAGACAGCAGCAGTTTTGCATAGCAACAGCTCAGATACACACGGAGACAGCAGCAGTTTTGCATAGCAACCGCTCAGATACACACGGAGACAGCAGGACCCGTCAGATCCGGGATGCTTACACCAGTCTTCCCGTTTCCATCACGACGGCATCTTTGAGCTGCCGGGCTCCTGCCTGCAGGGCCGACGAGCTGCCCGACGGTCAGGACTTCATCGCTGTCACCGTCAGCAGCCGCGGCCTCCTGCGGCTGAACTGCGACTTCACCGTCGGCTCCGCGCAGCTGCTGACGGCGCTCGAGGCGTCGCTGGAGTCGCCCAGAATTGAAGATGGCTTGGGACGTCGGTTTCGACTGGTCGCTCGGCGTCGAAAGTCCGACATTCGGTTGCAGATGCTCGTCGAGGACAGCGCCGCGGCCTCTGCGACGCTGCCGCTGGAGGCGTCGTCGAGACGTCGGGGCGGTGGCTTCGTCGGTGGCCTGCCGTACGGCGGCGCCCTGGCGGCTTCGATGTCGGCGACTGCGGCCGGTCAACTCAGCGACTTCCGGGGCTGCCTGTGGAGTCTGCAGATGCAGAGCTCCGCGCCGGTAAACTTCTTGGCTGAGAGTCTGCCGGGACTGGGCGTTGAGCAGTGCAGCTGATGGAGAGCTGAGAGTCTGCGGGGACTGGGCGCTGAGCAGTGCAGCTGATGGAGAGCTGAGAGTCTGCGGGGACTGGGCGCTGAGCAGTGCAGCTGATGGAGAGCTGAGAGTCTGCGGGACTGGGCGTTAAGCAGTGCAGCTGATGGAGAGCTGAGAGTCTGCGGGGACTCAAAGCTCTCACTCCCAGCTGCAGCACTGACTCAGCAGTTCAGGGACAGACTTTATAAAATTGAGTTTTGCTGCTCATTGTACTTTTATGCCACATCTGTTTGCTTTATTGTGCTATAATTAAAAACATAAATTTTCAATATTTTGCACCTGTTTCATCAAACGTTTCAGCTCTTCATCCCTCAAGCAGCCTTCAATTCTGTCAAAAATATCAGCGATGCCATCTGACCGGATGCTGAGCCCCCTGACCCGAATTCCTGGCGCAATTGTGAGCAATTTTGTTATAATCAGCCACTGTGCGCATGTGGTCATTGGAGTAGTACTCTGAATGGAGTAGCACTCTGAATGGAGTAGCACTCTGAATGGAGTAGCACTTTGAATGGAGTAGCACTCTGAATGGAGTAGCACTCTGAATGGAGTAGCACTCTGAATGGAGTAGCACTCTGAATGGAGTAGCACTCTGAATGGAGTAGCACTCTGAATGGAGTAGCACTCTGAATGGAGTAGCACTCTGAATGGAGTAGCACTCTGAATGGAGTAGCACTCTGAATGGAGTAGCACTCTGAATGGAGTAGCACTCTGAATGGAGTAGCACTCTGAATGGAGTAGCACTCTGAATGGAGTAGCACTCTGAATGGAGTAGCACTCTGAATGGAGTAGCACTCTGAATGGAGTAGCACTCTGAATGGAGTAGCACTCTGAATGGAGTAGCACTCTGAATGGAGTAGCACTCTGAATGGAGTAGCACTCTGAATGGAGTAGCACTCTGAATGGAGTAGCACTCTGAATGGAGTAGCACTCTGAATGGAGTAGCACTCTGAATGGAGTAGCACTCTGAATGGAGTAGCACTCTGAATGGAGTAGCACTCTGAATGGAGTAGCACTCTGAATGGAGTAGCACTCTGAATGGAGTAGCACTCTGAATGGAGTAGCACTCTGAATGGAGTAGCACTCTGAATGGAGTAGCACTCTGAATGGAGTAGCACTCTGAATGGAGTAGCACTCTGAATGGAGTAGCACTCTAATAAATGGAGCATCACTCTTGTACACGTACTGTAAAAGTGCATGAATGAACTCAAGTCTTGCGTCATCAATTAGCCTAGGATGCTGCAGTCACTGGTGCGCAACTCAAAGTTTAAATAAAATGCTCATTTATCGCAGACTACTGTTAGTAGGATTGGACGAAACCTCCTTCCGGCACAATGTAACAAACTGCTATTATTCGAGTTGTTAATCGTTACCATGGCAACCCATATCCTGGCTTTGCGATGTACACAGGCAGTAGAAAACTTCTCATAACCTGCTGCCGACCAAAAGGTATTTGAAAAAATTGTCACAAAGAGAGACGGGAGCCCCGGTGCGGGCCCTCCTAGAATCCGCTTAGGGCCATTTTGACAAAATATTGTGAGCCCTAGTAAATAAACTAATGGGAAACCTCGGTCATTTGATTTGAGATAGCACAAATGCCACGATGTCCTCGTATGGCACCTCACTGGCGCCTGACTGCTTCCGTAGCGCATCACTTCCTCGCTGGCGCCTCACTACACCATGATTTTGGCTAGTGTTTTAAAGTGATTTTTCACCTAGCGATTAAATTACATTTTGCATTTTGCATCAATTGCAACAGTCTGAGCTATTCGTGGATTTAAACTGGAAACTCTGACTCAGGGACTACTCAAACACCGGGACGGGAAACTAGGAATTTTTTACGAGGCTGGTCTTTTATCAGCAGTAGAAAATAACCATAGACAACAAAGTAACACAGCATCTCTCTAATGCAAATAATTGCCAGCCAGCCTCGTAAAAATTTTAGTTTTCCGTCCCGGTGTTTGAGTAGTCCCTGCTCTGACTGAATTTATTCGTGCAGAAGCCGCGTCTCTGCCAGCTGCAGGCATTCTCTCATTTACCACAGCAGTTTCCAATTTTTGCAGCTCGCTCCCACAGATATTACTGAGCAGCACTGGGCAGCAGTTCGCGAATGAAGTTGAGAACCGCGCGAAGCTGATTGGCTCTCAGCAGCAAAAGCCTTCAGCACTGGGGTTAAAATGGACAGCAGCTCGCTCTGAGTGCACTTGGAGAAATCCGAGTGAGCTCCGATGCAAGGACGACTTGAGTACTAATTATTTCTTTCTTCTAAGCATCTTAAGTACTTTCTTCAGGTATTCCTTGCTTCGAAATCTGACATGGGATTTCTGCAGCGACTCTTCAGCGCGGTGGCCGCCTGCTGCTTGCGGGTTTTCGGCCGCAGGGCGAGCCGGGATGCCGCAGCCGAGCCCATAGATGAAGAGCTCTTTGAGGCGATTGAAGCGGACCGCCTGCAGGCGGTGGAGAACTTCGTTGTCAGTGGGAGGAGTGTCGACACGATTCTGACTTGGAGAGGAAGTGAGTGGACACCGCTGATGTGGGCTTGCTACCTGAGCAGAATCGGCATCTTGGCGAGGCTGATTCGAGAGAGTGTTGATGTCAACAAACAGAACAGTGAGGGATTCTCGGCAGTGCATATTGGATGTCAACAAGGCCATCGTGAGGCTGTCGATTTACTAATTCAAGCACGAGCCGACGTCAATCTTCAACTCAACACTGGCTCGTCACCTCTCTACATTGCATCACAAAATGGCCACCATGAGGTAGTCGATCGACTCCTCAAAGCACGAGCCGACGTCAATCTTCAAGAAGTCGATGGCTGCTCACCTCTCTACATTGCATCACAAAATGGCCACCATGAGGTAGTCGATCGACTCCTCAAAGCACGAGCCGACGTCAATCTTCAACGAAACACTGGCGAGTCACCTCTCTACATTGCATCACAAAATGGCCACCATGAGGTAGTCGATCGACTCCTCAAAGCACGAGCCGACGTCAATCTTCAAGAGAAGGTCAGTGGCTCGTCACCTCTCTACATTGCATCACAAAATGGCCACCATGAGGTAGTCGATCGACTCCTCAAAGCACGAGCCGACGTCAATCTTCAAGAAGTCGATGGCTGCTCACCTCTCTACATTGCATCACAAAATGGCCACCATGAGGTAGTCGATCGACTCCTCAAAGCACGAGCCGACGTCAATCTTCAAGAGAAGGTCAGTGGCTCGTCACCTCTCTACATTGCATCACAAAATGGCCACCATGAGGTAGTCGATCGACTCCTCAAAGCACGAGCCGACGTCAATCTTCAAGAAGTCGATGGCTGCTCACCTCTCTACATTGCATCACAAAATGGCCACCATGAGGTAGTCGATCGACTCCTCAAAGCACGAGCCGACGTCAATCTTCAAGAGAAGGTCAGTGGCTCGTCACCTCTCTACATTGCATCACAAAATGGCCACCATGAGGTAGTCGATCGACTCCTCAAAGCACGAGCCGACGTCAATCTTCAACGAAACACTGGCGAGTCACCTCTCTACATTGCATCACAAAATGGCCACCATGAGGTAGTCGATCGACTCCTCAAAGCACGAGCCGACGTCAATCTTCAACGAAACACTGGCGAGTCACCTCTCTACATTGCATCACAAAATGGCCACCATGAGGTAGTCGATCGACTCCTCAAAGCACGAGCCGACGTCAATCTTCAACGAAACACTGGCGAGTCACCTCTCTACATTGCATCACAAAATGGCCACCATGAGGTAGTCGATCGACTCCTCAAAGCACGAGCCGACTTCAATCTTCAAGAAGTCGATGGCTGCTCACCTCTCTACATTGCATCACAAAATGGCCACCATGAGGTAGTCGATCGACTCCTCAAAGCACGAGCCGACGTCAATCTTCAACGAAACACTGGCGAGTCACCTCTCTACATTGCATCACAAAATGGCCACCATGAGGTAGTCGATCGACTCCTCAAAGCACGAGCCGACGTCAATCTTCAAGAGAAGGTCAGTGGCTCGTCACCTCTCTACATTGCATCACAAAATGGCCACCATGAGGTAGTCGATCGACTCCTCAAAGCACGAGCCGACGTCAATCTTCAACGAAACACTGCCTCGTCACCTCTCTACATTGCATCACAAAATGGCCACCATGAGGTAGTCGATCGACTCCTCAAAGCACGAGCCGACGTCAATCTTCAACGAAACACTGGCGAGTCACCTCTCTACATTGCATCACAAAATGGCCACCATGAGGTAGTCGATCGACTCCTCAAAGCACGAGCCGACGTCAATCTTCAAGAGAAGGTCAGTGGCTCGTCACCTCTCTACATTGCATCACAAAATGGCCACCATGAGGTAGTCGATCGACTCCTCAAAGCACGAGCCGACGTCAATCTTCAACGAAACACTGGCGAGTCACCTCTCTACATTGCATCACAAAATGGCCACCATGAGGTAGTCGATCGACTCCTCAAAGCACGAGCCGACGTCAATCTTCAACGAAACACTGGCGAGTCACCTCTCTACATTGCATCACAAAATGGCCACCATGAGGTAGTCGATCGACTCCTCAAAGCACGAGCCGACGTCAATCTTCAACGAAACACTGGCGAGTCACCTCTCTACATTGCGGCACAAAACGACCACCATCACGTGGTTGAGTCACTTCTCAAGGCCTCCGCTTTGGCTGGATCTCGAGAGTCACTTCAGTCTGCTCTCAGCCGTGCCATCGAGTTCCGCAGTGAGCGATCTGCCCAAATTCTGCACCGTGCGCTGACGGGCGATGAGCGACCGAATTCGGTCCGAGAGGCTGCACACAGGTGAGCGAGCGCTTCTGAGCAACTTGGTTACTCAACTTGGTGACTACTTTAATTCAAAATTGGTGTTCATGTATATCAATTAGGTTTCCATTCCAAGCAGCAGGTGTCTGTATCAAGGTACCTGGCAGAGTTTTGTAAAGAATCCATTTTGAATGGCGGATTTGCAGATCACTCGGTTGCTAGATGATGATGAAACACAAATACACCTTACTTATGGGAATTTTATTTCATTTGAATTGAGTGTCGAGTAGCTGAGCTGCTCACTGAAGCTCTGATCTTGCAGCTGCAGAGGCGGCAGCGGGAAAACTGAAGTCTGAACTGAATCTTAAACTCTGCAGAGTTTGTCACTGATTGAGTGGCAGACAGTCTGAGGGCATCAAACACAGTTGCAATTTTTATACTCAGTTTTCCCTCCTCCCATCTAGAATGTTCCTCATGAGCCTTTTGAGCAGTCAAGCTTGAGCAGATTTCCATGCCACTCTCTGGGGTACGAATTGAGTTTTCGATAAGTTCCTCATGAAACATGCATCTGATCTCAGCCAATCATAGTGAAGCACAGCAGCTCCCACTCCTCCCATCATCCAGACCTGCTCCCAGCGACAATGACCTCAGCCAGCAGCTGCACTCAGCGCTGACCCACTCCGGATTCGTGGACTCCAGAGCCGCCTTGCAGAGCGCCGCGGCTGATGTCCTGCAGGATGTTCTGAGGAGAAGACTGAATGATGATGAAATTTTCGTGGTGGGCAGCTTTTCAGAGGGCTGGGGCAACAGCCTGGTCACTCTGGATGGCAGAACTAGCATCGAGTCCGACATTGACGTGATTAGGCTACTTGGAAGAAGTCTGATTCACCCGATCGATCTGTGCGAGTGCACTGGAGTGACGACTCAGACAAAAGTGGAGTACCGCAACGGACACGTCTTGAGTCCCGGATACGGTGAGAGACAGCCTGTCAGTGTGCCTGTGTGTCTGTCTGTCTGTCTGTTTTCTGTCTGTCTGTCTGTCTGTTTTCTGTCTGTCTGTTTTCTGTCTGTCTGTCTGTCTGTCTGTCTGTCTGTCTGTCTGTCTGTTTTCTGTCTGTCTGTCTGTCTGTCTGTCTGTCTGTCTGTCTGTCTGTCTGTCTGTCTGTCTGTCTGTTTTCTGTCTGTCTGTCTGTCTGTTTTCTGTCTGTCTGTGTGTGTGTCTCTCTGCCTGTCTGTCTGTGTGTGTCTGTCTGTCTGTCTGTTTTCTGTCTGTCTGTGTGTCTGTCTCTCTGCCTGTCTGTCTTTTTGGCTGTCTGTCTGTCTGTCTGTCTGTCTGTCTGTCTGTCTGTCTGGCTGTCTGTCTGTGTGTGTCTGTCTGTCTGTCTGTCTGTCTGTCTGTCTGTCTGTCTGTCTGTCTGTCTGTCTGTCTTTCTGTCTGTCTGTCTGTCTGTCTGTCTGTCTGGCTGCCTGTCTTAGTGTCTGTCTGTCTGACTGTCTGTTTGTCTGTCTGCCTGAACTTAGTGTCTGTCTGTCTGTCTGTCTGTCTGTCTGTCTGTCTGTCTGTCTGTCTGTCTGTCTGTCTGTCTGTCTGGCTGTCTGTCTGTGTCTGTGTGTCTGTCTGTCTGTCTGTCTGTCTTAGTGTCTGTCTGTCTGTCTGTCTGTGTGTCTGTCTGTCTGTCTGTCTGTCTGTCTGTCTGTCTGTCTGTCTGTCTGTCTGTCTGTCTGTCTGTCTGTCTGTCTGTCTGTCTGTCAGTTATTCTGGCTAATTTAAATTTCGATAAAAAGATTGATAAAGATACTGTATTGATAAACCTATTTCATTGCTTGCAATGAATGTTTTTTTCGTTAGAAAAAACTTTTTCTTTACTACTCGTCTCTTCATCTCCCGCGCATTGCAGCATCCAGGCCAGCCCGTCAAGAAAGAGGCTCAATCCTGAGACCGGCTGTCGATGAAGTTCACGCCCGCCGCCTCTGCCGCCACCCGCCCATCGCGCCGCTGCTTGAGAACCGAGTCTCCGACTCAAACATACCCCAGTCCGTGCTGCAGTCGCTCCAGCATCTCCTCACCTCTGCTTCATCGCCCTGTCACGTGGTGCACGCAGCGCCTCCCGGAAAAGAAGGCCAGCAGCTCCGAGTGAGCACCAGCTTCCTGGAGAACCGGCTGCTGCGGAGTCTCACCACTCTGCAGGGCCAGCTGTTCGTCACGCTCAAGTGGCTGCTGAAGAAGGCCGTCCGACACAACGGCTTCAAGTCGTATCACGCAAAGACCATCGCGTTCCGAATGCTCGAGCAGACACCGGCAGAGCAGTGGAACGACGCTCGGAATCTCGTGAGTCTCACCAGACGCTCGCTGCAGATGCTCAAGAGCGACTGCAGATCAGGCAGAGCTGACGCCAGGATCATGGACCACTTCTTCCTTGGCGATGCCGCTGTGTATCTGAGAGGCGTGGACATCACATCAGCTGAGAAGGCGACTCGAGCGTTGAATGAGGCAGCCGATGCAGTGAGAGAGGCGATCGAAAGGCTGCCTGAGCTGCTGCTGGAGTTCGAGCACAGCCTGCGACCCGTCACCGACTCGGGCCGATTCCACTTCCACCCGTTCCTCATTCTGCCACTGATAGGCTACAGAGCTCCAGTGTCAGCAGCGAACGTATGCGAGTACCACGAGATCTACAGCATCGTGAGAGAGTCGCTTCTCGGAGTGTCAGACGGAGACCGAAGCCCAGAGTCCCGACAGCGTCTCTCGGAGCTGATCGGCAAGCTGCCAGACTGCGCCCGCTCGGCGAGAGAGTCCCTCAGAGCGCTGAGCTGCCTGAAGTTCGGCGACCGAGAGGATGCAGCGAAAGTCGTTAGCGACTGCAGGCCGTTCAGCGCGAGCAGAGGCATCGACTGGCCCGCTGAGAGGTCGGCGAGTGAGGCGACTGCGGACTTGGTGTGGCGGCACCTGAGGAGCCGAGACTCCGCGTGGAAGTTCTGCTTTCACATCGACAAGCGGCCGGAGCTGCCGATCGGAAATCGGACTGTCGCAGATTTCGTTCCGCTACAGCTGGAAAACTACGGCACTTACTTCTTCGTGAACTTCGAGGCTCTGCTTTGGGCGCTCCGCTTCGATCTGATAGAAGCAGGAGACTCCATTGCTCAAGACTGGATCCGGGATGTGGTGCTCAGTGAGGATGCGGATGAGCAGGAGCTGATGGTGGCTGCAGTTTTCTGTCAAGATCTGGAGCTGCTGCAGCAGTTGCGTAGGAGAAGCTCCAGGATGCTCGGCTACGTGCCTCGGTGGCTGGAGAGCAAAGTGGAAGAGCGGCTGCAGGAGCTGCGGGCACCGAAATAAAAAAAGTGAGAATGTCCTGAGCCGAGTGCCAGATGCGACTGCGGTTGCACCGGTGGGTGACTACCTTCATGGCTTCTTGGCACCATTGGATTGCTTTGTAATCGAGCAACTTGATGGCTTATTAATGTTTGTTTTCTACCAGTAGCTGCGTGACTCAGTGATCTGCTCATGCAGCACGCCTAAACCCTCCGTTTTTTCTGCTGTGACGTCCTCGCTTCAAATGCTATTCATGTACATCCCTTGCTTCTGATGTCAAATCTGAAGCCATTCTTATGGGATACTTAGGTTTGCAAGCCAGACATTTTCCAGCCAGATATTTGCCAGCCAGATATTTGCCAGCCAGATATTTGCCAGCCCGATATTTGCCAGCCAGATACTTGCCAGCCAGATATTTGCCAGCCAGACATTTTCCAGCCAGACATTTTCCAGCCAGACAATTTCCAGCCAGAAATTTTCCAGCCAGATATTTGCCAGCCAGATACTTGCCAGCCCGATATTTGCCAGCCAGATATTTGCCAGCCCGATATTTGCTAGCCAGACATTTTCCAGCCAGACATTTTCCAGCCAGACAATTTCCAGCCAGAAATTTTCCAGCCAGATATTTGCCAGCCAGATACTTGCCAGCCCGATATTTGCCAGCCAGATATTTGCCAGCCCGATATTTGCTAGCCAGACATTTTGCCAGCCAGACATTTTCCAGCCAGATATTTGCCGCCAGATACTTGCTAACCAGATATTTGCCAGCCAGATATTTGCCAGTTAGATATTTGCCAGCCAGACATTTTCCAGCCAGATATTAGCCAGCCAGATTTTTGCCAGCCAGATATGTGCCTGCCAGATATTTGCCAGTAAGACATTTTCCAGCCAGATATTTGCCAGCCAGATATTTGGCAGCCAGATATTTGCCAGCCCGATATTTGCAAGTAAGACATTTTCCAGCCAGATTCTCGCGTGTTCTCGCGTGTGTGCATTGCTTTTGAGTTGTGAGGCTGCTTAAATAGTGTCTTTCGCTCTCTTTCATCTTTGCTGCTCCATGGTGCATACTTGGCAGGTGTTCGAGCACCTCTCGTCTCATCTCTCCCGGTATCAATAATCTCTTTCCAACCAGTATTAGTTCTTCTTCAACATTGAGCTTCTTACGCAAGCTCTAGTAGGGCTTCAGAGACAGTCGCTGCAACCTTGGGTTGTCGATCTCGTCCAAAGCGTGCTTATTTGAGATCGGCTTCAGCGGTCCGTGATCGATTACTATTTCGAAGTGTTTCAATCTTTCGAGAAAAATACAAGATATTTTTCACTCTTCAAGCAACAGCCAGCAGATCAAGTTCGATCGTTGCGCAACGACGCTCGGCCTCCAAAACGAATCTTGAGCCGGCTTGGACGACTCGCCATGAGCAGTCGCTCTGCTTCTGCTTCAGGTTAGAGCGGAGATAATTGGGTCTGGAAGCATCTGTGTGCCATGCAGATACGAGAGGTAAATAAGAGAGGTTGATCATAAAAGGCCATCGTAGGGGCACGCTCAGCTCCCTCGTCATCTTTCGGAACGCTTCATCATGCTGCTGACTCCAGATGAAGTCATTCTTGGTAGGTCCCGCAGTGGCTCTCAAATATCTGGCTGGCAAATGGCTTGCTGGAAAACTGGTAGACCCCATTTCATTCCAATTGAGCTGAGGCAATCTACCGATATGTAGTGAAAAAAGCGTCTATTTTTACTTTTATTTCTTTGTGCCGCCAATATTTATTCTGTTGCAAATAATTTTCTTCCTTAGATTTTCACTTGTGTTGATTTTAGTTTCAGAGCGGTTCTTTCAGAACTGTAGCTAGTTTTCAAATTTTCTCATTTGTCAAATTTGCATGCACTTTCTGCTAACGAACTGAAATTCTTGATGGCGTACACACTGCACTGTTTTACGATTTGATTCGATCTAAATGCCCAATTGTCTGATAAGCCTAGCTGCATGATCAATTTCCAAATTTTCAAATTGCCTAATTCCCTAATCGTCTGACTGATTTATTTTGACTGAATTGCTTATTTTATAATTAATAATTAGTCTAATTTCTTGTGTTTCGATCGCATTTGTTTGGTTACAATATCTAATTGTGTTGACTCTTTCATTAATATAGTTGCTAACTAGCTAATTGTTCTAAATATATATTCTAATTATATTGGTAAGTATTTATACTAAATGGCTGCTGTGGAGTTGATACAAATTTACCTAAACTATGATGTGATAATCTACTTGCTAATCCGAGTGATTTTGGCGTTGATAACCCACTCAATCGTTGTATTACTGTAGAGTAAAATTGCATATGCTTTTTTTTAAGTTCTCTAAAATTCCTGATTTTTTATTTCAATTTTAATTGTGTAGCTTGTTGTAAAAATTGTATTAGTAGGCCGTAATTCTGTCATTTTTCCATGACGCATTTTGTTATAAATTGCTGTAATATGATTTGCATATTTATAAGCTGGCCTGATCTGTTAAACTGACTAATAGAGGTAGTTTTTGGTCACAATAATTGCTTTGCTAATTCAGCCTAATAGTCTAACTATCTAATAGTCTACTAATTGCCTAATAGCAGACTAGGCGCATTAGCTGCCTCCAAAGCGTGACTCTAATATTGGCTTCAACAATTGGCATTTATTGATCAGTCATTTCACGTGATTTAAATTTTTTTCATTATATTTTTCCACCGCTATGCGAGTTGAAATTTTGCAAAGTCGCACCTGACATGCTGGAGTCATTTAATTGGCAAAAAATATAAAATATTTGTTTAATCCGAGCATGGGCTTCTGCCTTATGCGGTAGGAAAATGCAGTCTGAGAAAATAATACTAGCTAAGAATAGCTATGGAGATTCAATTAAGAGAAAAGTTGACTTTATTCATTTTCGTTCAGTTTTGTATTTTGTACTTAAAAAGCTGGACGGTGATCCAGTACATAAAGAGATGAAGAGGGAGAGTCAGGGAGGTAGATAAGGGAGAGAGAGGGGTATTCAAAGAGGTAGATAAGGGAGGGAGAGGGGGTATTCAAAGAGGTAGATAAGGGAGGGAGAGGGGTATTCAAAGAGGTAGATAAGGGAGGGAGAGAGGTATTCAAAGAGGTAGATAAGGGAGGGAGAGGGGGTATTCAAAGAGGTAGATAAGGGAGGAAAAGGGTATTCAAAGAGGTAGATAAGGGAGGGAGAGGGGTATTCAAAGAGGTAGATAAGGGAGGGAGAGGGAGAGTCAAAGAGGTAGATAAGGGAGGGAGACGGGTATTCAAAGAGGTAGATAAGGGAGGGAGAGGGGGTATTCAAAGAGGTAGATAAATGAGGGAGAGAGGTATTCAAAGAGGTAGATAAGGGAGGGAGAGGGGTATTCAAAGAGGTAGATAAGGGAGGGAGAGGGGTATTCAAAGAGGTAGATAAGGGAGGGAGAGGGAGAGTCAAAGAGGTAGATAAGGGAGGGAGAGGGGTATTCAAAGAGGTAGATAAGGGAGGGAGAGGGGTATTCAAAGAGGTAGATAAGGGAGGGAGAGGGGTATTCAAAGAGGTAGATAAGGGAGGGAGAGGGGGTATTCAAAGAGGTAGATAAGTGAGGGAGAGGGAGAGTCAAAGAGGTAGATAAATGAGGGAGAGGGGTATTCAAAGAGGTAGATAAGGGAGGGAGAGGGGGTATTCAAAGAGGTAGATAAGGGAGGGAGAGGGAGAGTCAAAGAGGTAGATAAGGGAGGGAGAGGGGTATTCAAAGAGGTAGATTAGGGAGGGAGAGGGGTATTCAAAGAGGTAGATTAGGGAGGGAGAGGGGTATTCAAAGAGGTAGATAAGGGAGGGAGAGGGGTATTCAAAGAGGTAGATTAGGGAGGGAGAGGGGTATTCAAAGAGGTAGATAAATGAGGGAGATGGCCGTCAGAGTGGTAGATAAGGCAGGAAGAGCCGCAGTGCCCCAACGCACACAGAGAGAAAGATGGACAGAAGAGGCCCATAGCAGGCCACTGAGCAGTGCTCAGCCTCTGCAACTCTTGCCAATTGCTTTTCATACCTGCTGAGCTTCTGCCGCCAATGCAGGGGAGCCAGGCACCTGTGGCGGCTCAGATGTTAATGCTTTAATTGCATGGCAACCAGGTTTACCTGACTGCATCTTGAATGACTGCATCTGCGTATCGGGTCTTGCTTAATTTTACATTTTTGAGATATTCTAAACCTTACTTAGAGTTACTATAATAAACTAGAAATTCGATGGGCTGGGTATTGATGGCACCTGCCAATGCAACAAACCATCAGGAAATATTTTATGATTATATTATTATGAAAATTTTATGATTATGAAAAAACTAACGAATGTGCAAGCACTCAAGTAATATAAGAAATACTGCTTCATTGGACAGATTTGACAATAAGCTGGAACAACGAGAGCCCCCGAGAGATGGGCAGCAACAGGTTTTATTTTCCTGTTGTCTTCTCTGCTTGCATGTCAGAAAGACTCTCACAAACACTTGGCCTCTGAAGGCGTATTATGAGTGAGGCTCACATCTCAAAGCTCACAGCACCGAATATTATTCAAGGCAGGGTGTATTTTCTAGTTAAAGAGAGCGCATGGGCACAAATGCAAAGCAACCTTTGGGTCTTCTGTGTCACGCGTTCGCAAGCTGCTGGTTTGGCTCTCAAACCTCATCTTCGTTATTTTCCTTTGGGCATTGAGGTCGGCTGCTTGGCTTGCTGGGGTCGAGACGAGTAGAGGTTGTTGTTTTTCCGCTCCGATGCTGAGCACTTTCCCAGTGGCTTCGAGCGACTGCTCTGAGAAATTTCAATTCAACACGGTCAGTGAAGCGAAACAGCTCAGAGCTGCGGCTCTGTGCTGCTCAGTAATTGCTCCTACTGATGAAGCACTTATTGCAGCTTCCATTGTTAAATCGAGTCTGTCCAACCACTCGAAAAGCTCTAAAAATTGGCCCATTCAATTATTGATGCAGCTTATGCAGCAGCTGCAGCACTGCTCCGAGCCTGAGACTGGGTGCGCCATCAACCCCCCGCCCTCCTCCATCTCGTGTTTCGCCGAAGCTGGACAGCAACGTGAGGAGAGAGAGAGAGAGAGAGAGAGAGAGAGAGAGAGAGAGAGAGAGAGAGAGAGAGAGTTGTTTGTTATTCTTGCCACTTGGCAACCGGGTGAGATTGAAAATGCTGGGCTGGGCTCGGATTATTCTTGATGAACTTTCTAAATGATGCAGAATATCACCTTAACGTCAGACCTGAAACACTGATAGATGACCTACTAACATACATGTATAGGGTTATGCAGACATGTGTGTTATGCAAACATGTGTGTTATGCAGGCGTGTGTGTTATGCAGGCGTGTGTGTTATGCAGGCGTGTGTGTTATGCAGGCGTGTGTGTTATGCAGGCGTGTGTGTTATGCAGGCGTGTGTGTTATGCAGGCGTGTGTGTTATGCAGGCGTGTGTGTTATGCAGGCGTGTGTGTTATGCAGGCGTGTGTGTTTTGCAGACATGTGTTTTATGCAGGCGTGTGTTTTATGCAGGCGTGTGTGTTATGCAGGCGTGTGTGTTATGCAGGCGTGTGTGTTATGCAGGCGTGTGTGTTATGCAGGCATGCAGACAAAAATGTGTTATGCTATGCAGCCAGAAATGTGTTATACATACAGAGTTGAATTCTTTCAGCCTAAAAGGATTATTGACACTGACATTCGATGCCCTGCATTTTAATAGCATCTGCTAATGCAACATGCCACACCACCCAGCAATATTTTATGATTAAAACCAAAAAACCAACGAATACGCAAACACTCTGCATGGACAGGAAAGAAATTCAACTTTTCTGAACCTTTAACAGCATATAAAAAGATTCATAAGGTTGAATTCACAATATAAGCGGGAACAATGAGAGCCTCTGACAGATGAGGCATAGAGATGAAGCACTCAGTGGCTTCGAGCGGCTGCTGAGAGAAACTTCAATTCAACACAATCAGCGAACCGAAACGGCTCAGAGCTTCGCATGAGTGGCCCCTGCGGCTCTGTGCTGCTCATTAATTCTGGGTTTTAATTGCTGCACCAGTTATTGCAGCTTCCATTGTAATGCGGGGCTATCAGACACTCGAATAGCTCTCAAAATGTGGCCCCCATTCAATTATTGATCCAGCTTATGCAGCAGCTGCAGCACTGCTCCGAGCCTGAGACTGGGTGCGCCATCAACCCCCGCCCTCCTCCATCTCGTGTTTCGCCGTTGCGGGGCTGCAACGTGAGGAAAGAGAGAGAGAGAGAGAGAGAGAGAGAGAGAGAGAGAGAGAGAGAGAGAGAGAGAGAGAGAGAGAGAGAGAGAGAGAGAGAGAGAGAGAGTTGTTTGTTATTCTTGCCACTTTGGCAACCGGGTGAGACTGGAATGCTGGCCTGGGTAGAGCTGCTCTTGCGTACAGTGGGGCTGGGGAGCTTGAGATCAAATACAAGTAGTATGTCTGGCTCAGCTGATTCGTGATGAGCTCTAAAATTATGCAGAATATCTGCTCTACTGGCAGATCCCCTCTTCTGACATTACCCTACTGACTGACAGATCCCCTACTGACAGATCCCCTACTGACTGACAGATCCCCTACTGACTGACAGATCCCCTACTGACTGACAGATCCCCTACTGACTGACAGATCCCCTACTGACAGATCCCCTACTGACAGATCCCCTACTGACTGACAGATCCCCTACTGACAGATCCCCTACTGACTGACAGATCCCCTACTGACAGATCCCCTACTGACAGATCCCCTACTGACTGACAGATCCCCTACTGACTGACAGATCCCCTACTGATAGATCCCCTACTGACTGACAGATCCCCTACTGACTGACAGATCCGCTACTGACAGATCCCCTACTGACTGACAGATCCCCTACTGACAGATCCCCTACTGACTGACAGATCCCCTACTGACAGATCCCCTACTGACTGACAGATCCCCTACTGACAGATCCCCTACTGACAGATGCACTACTGACAGATCCCCTACTGACAGATGCACTACTGACAGATCCCCTACTGACAGATGCACTACTGACAGAGCCCCTACTGACTGACAGATCCCCTACTGACAGATCCCATACTGACTGACAGATCCCCTACTGACTGACAGATCCCCTACTGACTAACAGATCCCCTACTGACAGATCCCCTACTGACAGATCCCCTACTGACAGATCCCCTACTGACAGATCCCCTACTGACAGATCCCCTACTGACTGACAGATCCCCTACTGACAGATCCCCTACTGACTGACAGATCCCCTACTGACTGACAGATCCCCTACTGACTGACAGATCCCCTACTGACAGATCCCCTACTGACAGATCCCCTACTGACAGATCCCCTACTGACAGATCCCCCCTACAGACAGATCCCCTGCTGACAGACAGATCCCCTACTGACAGATCCCCTACTGACAGATCCCCTACTGACAGACAGATCCCCTACTGACAGATCCCCTACTGACAGATCCCCTACTGACAGATCCCCTACTGACAGATCCCCTACTGACAGATCCCCTACTGACAGATCCCCTACTGACAGACAGATCCCCTACTGACAGATCCCCTACTGACAGATGCACTACTGACAGATCCCCTACTGACAGATGCACTACTGACAGATCCCCTACTGACAGATGCACTACTGACAGATCCCCTACTGACAGATCCCCTACTGACAGATCCCCTACTGACAGATCCCCTACCGACAGATCCCCTACTGACTGACAGATCCGCTACTGACAGAGCCCCTACTGACTGACAGATCCCCTACTGACAGATCCCCTACTGACTGACAGATCCCCTACTGACTGACAGATCCCCTACTGACAGATCCCCTACTGACTGACAGATCCCCTACTGACTGACAGATCCCCTACTGACTGACAGATCTCCTACTGACTGACAGATCCCCTACTGACTGACAGATCCCCTACTGACAGATCCCCTACTGACAGATCGCCTACTGACAGATCCCCTACTGACAGATCCCCTACTGACTGACAGATCCGCTACTGACAGAGCCCCTACTGACTGACAGATCTCCTACTGACAGATCCCCTACTGACAGATTCCCTACTGACAGATCCCCTACTGACAGATCCCCTACTGACTGACAGATCCCCTACTGACAGATCCCCTACTGACTGACAGATCCCCTACTGACTGACAGATCCCCTACTGACTGACATATCCCCTACTGACTGACAGATCCCCTACTGACAGATTCCCTACTGACAGATCCCCTACTGACTGACAGATCCCCTACTGACTGACAGATCCCCTACTGACAGATCCCCTACTGACTGACAGATCCCCTACTGACTGACAGATCCCCTACTGACTGACAGATCCCCTACTGACTGACAGATCCCCTACTGACTGACAGATCCCCTACTGACTGACAGATCCCCTACTGACTGACAGATCCCCTACTGACTGACAGATCCCCTACTGACTGACAGATCCCCTACTGACAGATCCCCTACTGACAGATCGCCTACTGACAGATCCCCTACTGACAGATCCCCTACTGACAGATCGCCTACTGACAGATCCCCTACTGACAGATCCCCTACTGACAGATCCCCTACTGACTGACAGATCCCCTACTGACAGATCCCCTACTGACAGATCCCCTACTGACTGACAGATCCCCTACTGACAGATCCCCTACTGACTGACAGATCCCCTACTGACAGATCCCCTACTGACTGACAGATCCCCTACTGACAGATCCCCTACTGACTGACAGATCCCCTACTGACAGATCCCCTACTGACTGACAGATCCCCTACTGACTGACGGATCCCCTACTGACAGACAGATCCCCTACTGACAGACAGATCCCCTACTGACAGATCCCCTACTGACAGACAGATCCCCTACTGACAGATCCCCTACTGACTGACGGATCCCCTACTGACTGACAGATCTCCTACTGACTGACAGATCCCCTACTGACTGACAGATCCCCTACTGACTGACAGATCCCCTACTGACAGATCCCCTACTGACAGATCCCCTACTGACTGACAGATCCCCTACTGACTGACAGATCCCCTACTGACAGATCCCCTACTGACAGATCCCCTACTGACTGACAGATCCCCTACTGACTGACAGATCCCCTACTGACAGATCCCCTACTGACAGATCCCCTACTGACTGACAGATCCCCTACTGACTGACAGATCCCCTACTGACTGACAGATCCCCTACTGACTGATCCCCTACTGACTGACAGATCCCCTACTGACTGACAGATCCCCTACTGACAGTTCCCCTACTGACTGACAGATCCCCTACTGACTGACGGATCCCCTACTGACTGACGGATCCCCTACTGACAGACAGATCCCCTACTGACTGACGGATCCCCTACTGACAGACAGATCCCCTACTGACAGATCCCCTACTGACAGATCCCCTACTGACTGACAGATCCCCTACTGACAGATCCCCTACTGACAGATCCCCTACTGACAGATCCCCCCTACAGACAGATCCCCTGCTGACAGATCCCCTACTGACAGATCCCCCCTACAGACAGATTCCCTACAGACAGATCCCCTGCTGACAGATCCCCTACTGACAGATCCCCCCTACAGACAGATTCCCTACTGACAGATCCCCTGCTGACAGATCCTCTACTGACAGATCCCCTACTGACAGATCTGTGCTGACATACACGTACTGTACAAATGCATAAATATGCTCAAGTCTTTAAGTAATCTTAACTCATCAAGTAGCCTCAGGTGCTGCAGTCGCTGGTGCGCCAGTCAAAGTTTAAAGATTTTCATTTATCTCAGTCTACTGTTAGTAGGGTGGGGCGAGGCCTCATTTTTATCTCCACATAGCGAATCGCAATTAATCGAGTCTTTAACCGTTACCATGGCAACCGAAATCCAGGTTTTGCGATGCACACAAGCAGTAGAACACGTCTCATAACCTTATTAGGCACTTTATGAATGGTTAAATATTTGGTTATATGGTTGCCTCCCTGGCGTCTCACTACACAAAAATTTCGGTTTATCGTTTCTGAGTGATTTTCACCTGACGATTAAATGATTTTCACCTGTGAATTTAAACTCGAAAACTCTGAGCCAGCCGAGCCCGCTGACAAAGAGGTCTTCGAGTCGATTGAAGCGGACGACTTGCAAGCGGTGGAGAACCTCATTGCCGGTGGGAGGAGTGTCGACACGATTCTCGCACGAGTGCACACCACTGATGCTGGCATGCAACCTGAGCACAATCGGCATCTTGGTGAGGCTGATTCGAGAGAGCATCGACCCAAACAAGCATGCAGAACGTAATCGAGTGATGAATTATCGGCAGTTGATATTGGACTGAACAAACATTAAATCCATGCTAGACGAGCACACGGACCCCTCGCTGGACCCTAAGAGCCCAAGGAGGCAAATGCCGGCCTCCCCCTAGATGGAAGCAGCAATCGAAAAGATTCGGGAGTTCTCAAATCGAAATCTGCGCCATTGACAAGTGTACCAAGCCCCTGCTCGAGGCGAACATCAGCGGATATCCGTAACCTTTGCGCCTTCTCATGAGATTCAGTTCTTGACAGAATCATTATCTATCTCGTTGCAAAAAGTGAACATCAGTCCCTTTGAGAAGTTTGTCAGCATTACCAGTAGATAATTTGAATTGGCACGGAATGTCAAGTACGAGTACTTGTAAGTCCAACAAGTCAGTAGACGTGTTTATTATTACTTTCTGCAAGACGTTGTCCATTGCACCAAATGGCCGGTCTATCAGAGCCACAACGAATGGAGCTGAGTGATTGGCGAGTGTACGAGTATTATCGAAATTAACTCGCTTAAGATTGTGAATACCAGCGTACTGTCAGCTTTGTATACCAATACCTGTGTCGGATAATGCAGCAGTGTACAACAGAGCGACGTCGATTTTGTGACATCTTCGAAGCTGCTGCTCAGTGGCAGTGGAGTTCTGAGGCTGCTGACCAGTGGCAGTGGAGTTCTGAGGCTGCTGACCAGTGGCAGTGGAGTTCTGAGGCTGCTGACCAGTGGCAGTGGAGTTCTGAGGCTGCTGACCAGTGGCAGTGGAGTTCTGAGGCTGCTGACCAGCGGCAGTGGAGTTCTGAGGCTGCTGACCAGCGGTGCCCAGTCACTCCACATCATTTAGTCTTTTTAAGCCTACATTATTAAGCTACAATATTTAGGACTGTAGCATCCACTTCAGAACATAAAAAAAGCATCGAAAACATTAAAATACTTCAAAATTTTTTTTTTTGTAAGATGAAAGTCCAACTGATTTATTTAATGCTAATTTTGAAATTATTTTTCGGAAAAAAAAACTTGTTACATTTAAACTTAGAATTTAAAAAAATAAAATACACTACCTGTATAGCTGGACAGGAATCCGGGTCTGCCGATACGTTGAAAAGTTCTAGTAAATCCGAATCTACGGAGTATCTTTAATAGTTTTAATTAACTTGTAAAAATTTGCCTTTGAATTATTTGCATCATTGAATTATTTTAGCGGCAAACTTAGAATAAAAAAGTAATCAATATTTGAAGAAGTTGACTACACATTTTAACACAATCAAATTTTCTAATCTGAAACTAGTTCTAGTAAATACGACGTAATTAATCAGATATAGAGACACTAGAATGTAAAAACTTCATCTATGAAGAAACTACACAAGTACAGAATAATAATGAGCCTAAATTGATTAATCACACTAATAGCCTAATTGAACAGACTGTCTAATAGCCTGTCTAATGGCCTCATTTAACAGCCTGTCTAATGGCCTAATTGAATAGCCTGTCTAATGGCCTAATTGAACAGCCGGTCTAATAGCCTAATTGAACAGACTGTCTAATAGCCTGATTGAACACTGTCTAATAGCCTGATTGAACAGACTGTCTAATAGCCTAATTGAACAGACTGTCTAATAGCCTAATTGAGCAGACTGTCTAATAGCCTGATTGAACAGACTGTCTAATAGCCTAATGGAACAGACTGTCTAATAGCCTAATTGAACAGAATGTCTAATGGCCTAATTGAACAGACTGTCTAATAGCCTAATTGAACAGACTGTCTAATGACCTAATTGAACAGACTGTCTAATAGCCTAATAGAACAGACTGTCTAATAGCCTACCTAATTTAACACCGTCTAATATTATAGCAGTATAAAACGTAATCAAAACCATCACCAAAAAGATTTGTCAACAATCCTCAATCGAAAATCGCGGCAATATTCGGACCGCCTTGGTCTGGCCCAGCAACCGAGCCGGACCCCTCGCCGTCCTCGGTGACCTGGATGACGCGCAGGGTGTTGGTGAAGCCGGTGCCGGCCTTCCAGCCGGTCACCATGACGACAAAGTCGCCGCGATTGATGAAGCCGCGCTGCCGACCGTAGGCAATGGCGAACTCGATGCGCTTGTCCATGTCCTCCGTCCACTGGTCGCTGCGAGTCTCTGGGGGAGTGACAAGTTTATTTAAAAGTGCACAATAAAATTGAGCTTCATTGGCGATAAGAATAGGATACAGAAAATCCCATTTAGGATTGAAATCGAACATCAACTCAATTTCTTAGTAGAACAACAAGCATTGTCTACTAAGTTTACTTAACCTACTCTAACAAACCCACCAGAACCTACTCTACCAAACCGACAAGAACCTACTCTACAAAATCTACCAGAACCTACTGTACCAAATCTACCAGAACCTACTGTATCAAATCTACCAGAACCTACTGTACCAAATCTACCAGAACCTACTGTACCAAATCTACCAGAACCTACTGTATCAAATCTACCAGAACCTACTGTACCAAATCTACCAGAACCTACTGTATCAAATCTACCAGAACCTACTGTACCAAATCTACCAAAACCTACTCCACCAAATCTACCAGAACCTACTGTACCAAATCTACCAGAACCTACTGTACCAAATCTACCAGAACCTACTGTACCAAATCTACCAGAACCTACTCTACCAAATCAACCCGAACCTATTCTACCAAACCTACCGAAACCTATTCTACCAATCCTACCGGAACCTACTCTACCAATCCTACCGGAACCTATTCTACCAAACCTACCAGAATCTACTTCACCAAACCACCAGAACCTATTCTGCCAAACCCCTACCAGAATTTACTCTATCAAACCTACCAGAATCAACTCTACCAAATCTACCAGAACCTACTCTACCAAGCCTACCAAAACCTACTCTACAAAGCCTACCAGAACCTACTCTACCAAAGCTACCAAACCTAATCTATCAAACCCTACCAGAACCTATTCTACCAAAATACCAGAATCCAATCTTCCAGAGCAACGGCAAGCCGAGTCTCACTCACCGTCGAAGAACAGCGGGTGCAGTCCGCGCCACAGATGCGCCTGACGGCAAGTTTGCGCCAGGCGGCTCACCGTGAGTATGGGGCAGCGTGGCCGGTGCCTGGCAACCAGCTGAGCAGATCTACCAGTGGTCGTGATCACGATGATCGCGGCAGCTCGACACCGGTTCGCGGCCTCGCTAGCAGCAATGGCGGTGGTGTGAGTGATATCTGTTGGCTCCAGCAGCTCGGCTTTGAGGTCCTCGAACAGCTGGCTGGTGTACATGGCCGACTCGGCCTCCCGGCACACCTGGTGCATGGTCCGGACAGCTTCTAGCGGGAAGTCGCCTTTGGCGGTCTCGCCGGACAGCATGACGCAGTCGGCACCGTCAAGTACGGCGTTAGCAACGTCGGAGATCTCGGCCCGGGTCGGTCGGGGCTTGCTGATCATGGACTCCAGCATCTGGGTGGCGCAGATCACCGGCTTGCCGGCCCGGTTGCACCTGCGGGTGAAGGTGGTGAGGGGCGGGAATTCTATGGCTGTTGGTGTGCTGATCTTGCACTGTGTGTGTGTGCTGATCTTGCACAGTGTGTGCTGATCTTGCACTGTGTGTGTGTGCTGATCTTGCACAGTGTGTGCTGATCTTGCACTGTGTGTGCTGATCTTGCATTGTGTGTGTGTGCTGATCTTGCACTGTGTGTGCTGATCTTGCACTGTGTGTGTGCTTATCTTGCACTGTGTGTGTGCTTATCTTGCACTGTATGCCAAGCTACCAGAATCTACTGTACCAAACCTACCAAAATCTACTCTAACAAGCCCACCAGAACCTACTCTACCAAACCGACAAGAACCTACTGTACCAAATCTACCAGAACCTACTCTACCAAACCTACCAGAATCTACTCTACCAGAACATACTCTACCAAACCTACCAGAACATACTCTACCAAACCTACCAGAACATAAATCTACCAAACCTACCAGAACATACTCTACCAAACCTACAAGAACATAAATCTACCAAACTTATCAGAACCTACTCTACCAAACCCACCAGAACATACTCTACCAAACCCACCAGAACATAAATCTACCAAACCTACCAGAACATAAATCTACCAAACCTACCAGAACATAAATCTACCAAACCCACCAGAACATACTCTACCAAACCCACCAGAACATAAATCTACCAAACCTACCAGAACATAAATCTACCAAACCTACCAGAACATAAATCTACCAAACCTACCAGAACATAAATCTACCAAACCTACCAGAACATAAATCTACCAAACCTACCAGAACATAAATCTACCAAACCTACCAGAACATAAATCTACCAAACCCACCAGAACATACTCTACCAAACCTACCAGAACATAAATCTACCAAACCTACCAGAACATAAATCTACCAAACCCACCAGAACATACTCTACCAAACCCACCAGAACATAAATCTACCAAACCTACCAGAACATAAATCTACCAAACCTACCAGAACATAAATCTACCAAACCTACCAGAACATAAATCTACCAAACATACCAGAACATAAATCTACCAAACCTACCAGAACATAAATCTACCAAACATACCAGAACATAAATCTACCAAACCTACCAGAACATAAATCTACCAAACCTACCAGAACATAAATCTACCAAACCTACCAGAACATAAATCTACCAAACCTACCAGAACATAAATCTACCAAACCTACCAGAACATAAATCTACCAAACCTACCAGAACATAAATCTACCAAACATACCAGAACATAAATCTACCAAACCTACCAGAACATAAATCTACCAAACCTACCAGAACATAAATCTACCAAACCTACCAGAACATAAATCTACCAAACCTACCAGAACATAAATCTACCAAACCTACCAGAACATAAATCTACCAAACCTACCAGAACATAAATCTACCAAACCTACCAGAACATAAATCTACCAAACCTACCTGAACATAAATCTACCAAACCTACCAGAACATAAATCTACCAAACCTACCAGAACATAAATCTACCAAACCTACCAGAACATAAATCTACCAAACCTACCTGAACATAAATCTACCAAACCTACCAGAACATAAATCTACCAAACCCACCAGAACATAAATCTACCAAACCCACCAGAACATAAATCTACCAAACCTACCAGAACATAAATCTACCAAACCTACCAGAACATAAATCTACCAAACCCACCAGAACATAAATCTACCAAACCTACCAGAACATAAATCTACCAAACCTACCAGAACATAAATCTACCAAACCTACCAGAACATAAATCTACCAAACCTACCTGAACATACTCTACTAAACTAACAAGAGCATACTCTACCAAATATACCATTATTTACTCTACCAAACCTACCAAAATGTATCTAATCTGACGGAATCTAACCACCAGATTAAATTCTAGTTAAAACTTTGTTGCCTCACCTGCCAATCATCATCTTCTGGGCCAGAAAGACCTTCTCCGGCGGAATCTCGATGCCCAGGTCGCCCCTAGCAACCGGCAGCCTCCATAATCTCGTCAAAGCGTCGAACGCCTTCGTGATTCTCAATTTTGGCAATAATTTTTATATTCTTGCCAGCCTCGCCAAGAATATGCCGGATCTCACGGATGGCATCCGCATTCCGGATGAAGGAGGCGAACACCATGTCCAGGCCGAGGTCAACCGCGAATTTCAAATCCTCGCGATCCTTCTCCGACACCGCCGGCAGGTCCACAGGCGACCCCGGCAGGTTGACGCCCTTCTTTGACCCCAGCTTGCCGCCGTTCTCGACTTCGCAGAGCAGCGATTTGTCGCGAATCTCCTTCACCAGCAGGCTGATCAGGCCGTCGTCTATGAATACCCGGCCGCCTTCGTTGATCACCTGGAAAGGGTTGGTGAATGGGGCTGTTGTATGTTGGTGAATGGGGCTGTTGTATGTTGGTGAATGGGGCTGTTGAGTGTTGGTGAATGGGGCTGTTGAGTGTTGGTGAATGATGCTGTTGAGTGTTGGTGAATGGGGCTGTTGTATGTTGGTGAATGGGGCTGTTGAGTGTTGGTGAATGGGGCTGTTGTATGTTGGTGAATGGGGCTGTTGAGGGTTGGTGAATGGGGCTGTTGAGTGTTGGTGAATAGGGCTGTTGAGTGTTGGTGAATGGGGCTGTTGAGTGTTGGTGAATGATGCTGTTGAGTGTTGGTGAATGGGGCTGTTGAGTGTTGGTGAATGGGGCTGTTAAGTGTTGGTGAATGATGCTGTTGAGTGTTGGTGAATGGGGCTGTTGAGTGTTGGTGAATGGGGCTGTTGAGTGTTGGTGAATGGGGCTGTTGAGTGTTGGTGAATGGGGCCGTTGAGTGTTGGTGAATTGGGCTGTTGAGTGTTGGTGAATGATGCTGTTGAGTGTTGGTGAATGATGCTGTTGAGTGTTGGTGAATGCATCTGCTGAGTGTTGGTGAATGCATCTGCTGAGTGTTGGTGAATGCATCTGCTGAGTGTTGGTGAATGCATCTGCTGGGTGCTGGTGAATGCATCTGCTGAGTGTTGGTGAATGCATCTGCTGAGTGTTGGTGAATGATGCTGTTGAGTGGTGGTGAATGATGCTGTTGAGTGTTGGTGAATGCATCTGCTGAGTGTTGGTGAATGCATCTGCTGGGTGTTGGTGAATGCATCTGCTGGGTGTTGGTGAATGTATCTGCTGAGGGTTGGTGAATGTATCTGCTGAGGGTTGGTGAATGCATCTGTTGAGGGTTGGTGAATCGGCCTGAGTGTTGGTGAATGAGTCACTGAAGAGTGAGTACTTAGTGAATGCGTCAATCAAATATAGGTGATAATCGCAAACCCTAGTAGTCAGTACTCACCTTAACAATATTCGGATAATCAACCCAAAGAGTGTCCTTTGAGCAGTTCTCAGCAAACGCAGAGTCAATGGTGACCGTGATTGGCTCGCCCCGAACCAGCTCCACTTCGGCTGTCCCAGAGCCCCCGATCAGGCCTGTGCGAATCTCGGGGCCCTTCGTGTCCAAGGCGATGCCAACAGGCCGACTCCATGGCTTGAAGGTCTCAGCGGCTTGACGGACCAGCTCAACAGTTTGCCTGCCGATGGGAGTGAAGATTGAGAGCCCATTGTCTGTCTCTGATCTCGGTCTGTTTATCTCTGTGATCTCAGTCTGTTTATCTCTGATCTCAATCTGTTTATCTTTGATCCCATGGTCTTTGTCCTATCGCTATCTCAGAGTCCTATCTCTGATCTCAGTACCCCATCTCTGATCTCAGTACCCCATCTCTGATCTCAGTACCCCATCTCTGATCTCAGTACCCCATCTCTGATCTCAGTACCCCATCTCTGATCTCAGAGTCCCATCTCTGATCTCAGTACCCCATCTCTGATCTCAGAGTCCCATCTCTGATCTCAGTACCCCATCTCTGATCTCAGAGTCCCATCTCTGATCTCAGTACCCCATCTCTGATCTCAGAGTCCCATCTCTGATCTCAGTACCCCATCTCTGATCTCAGAGTCCCATCTCTGATCTCAGTACCCCATCTCTGATCTCAGTATCTGAACTTTTTTTATTATTAGAGGCAGGGGGATTGTGTGCACCCTGGCGCACTTTAAGCGACATAGGCACACAACCAGCGAGAGGCATTACTGCCCATTCCGCCGACTCTCCTGAGCAGGCATACAAGCGCGCGGATACGTACACAGGCACACACTCACACAGGAGTGTACAGCGGCCCTAACTTTATATTATCGTTAGGCATGTACACTTCACTGCGCCTTGGGGGGTTGGCTCTCAAGGCCGTTAATTGCACGAGCAGAGCCAAGCCGAGATTCCAATTCAGCCCCAAATTAATGTGACTGCACTTGGAATCGAGCCTGGGTCGCTGGCACACCAGAGCAGCTGCGCTACCGCTGGGCTACGGCCCCCGTATCTGAACTTTTAGTCTGTCTTGAATTTCATTTCATATTTCTAGCTGGCAATGGCTGTAATCTACATGTGTACATGGCACATAATTCATAAGCTCTCACCTGTGATACTCGTGTGTACCATGGGAAAAATTCATCCTAGCAATATTCATGCCATTGGCAATCATTTTGTGTAGAATGGCTACAGACTTGCAGGCTGGACCAATAGTGCAAATGATGCCAGTATTGCGAACATACGCTGGTTCAGAGTCCACATCCAAATGGCACAGGTGTTCAAGGTGTGACCTAGCATTGCTGGCTTGCAACTGTTGCTTTTGGATGAAGTATTGATTGGCAAATGAGCCCAGCGATTCTACTTCACCGCGTTGCATATTTTCAATTGTGTTAATTGGGTTGCAACTGCAGGAATGGAGCAAGTTAAATATTTATTTTGATTGTCACTTCTTAGAATATTAATCCCTAATTTACTCACACTAAATCCAAATATACTAAATCTCTATAAATTATTATAAGGTGATCATTGTATAGTTGACTGTATTATCAGCGTTTTACATTTCAGTTCTTATGTGGTATCTGGGGGGGATGCTTGCTATCTGGGGTGCTTGCTATTGGGGGGATTATTTCAATTTAGGGCCCTAGGGGAATGTCTTTTAACTTTTCAATGGCTTTATTTTGTTGGGTCCTTATTTTTAAAAGATAGGTTCTTAGTAACCATCTTTGTCCAAGACAATTTTACTCAAATAAGGCGATTTATAAAACTGAAAAAGGAATTGTTTCTTAACAAAATCTTAGATTGAGTCTCCTTTTGAAATTAATACCTTTAAAGGCCAAGTTGCCATGGCACAATGTGAATATGCTGGACAATTGAAAATTCAAGACCACTGTACACTCTTACATATATCTGCCTAGGGGACTTAGCAAAATGGGCAATAATGCCTAGCACTAGTTGCTTGACATTGTTTTTTATAATGTAATAAGGTGCATACACAATTTTTTATAAATAAATACAATATTTAACCATTGTTATTCTGGTCTATGGCAATATTCTAGAGAATTTCCTACATAAAAAGCAAGATAAATAGAATATAAAGTTAGTAGATAAACAAAAAAACTTTAACATATATAAACCTTTCAATCAAGGTTTTTAAAGCATCAAAATTGCATTTGGTAATCTGGAATCTATGGCGGCCAGACTACTGACCGGTAGCACCAGTGCAGCCACACTGGAAACCCCCTGCCTCTGTCTAGCTGAGGTGGGGTGGGTGCGCGCCAAGCTAGCTGGCTTGCTAAGCTGGGGGGGTTAGTGTAGCCAATCATGCCACGCCACCTTTTTGCACCTCCCTTGGCCCCTTAATCTTGCACTGTTTGTTATAATCATATAAATACATGCGCAACGCAGTGCAGAATCTTCACTGCCATTCTATCTATTGAACTAATTAAGGCCTTCCGCCTCATTGGTGAGCCCGACTCCCAGCGCGGAATGCTGGGCCTACCTGGGCCTACCTTGTTGGCCCTGTGCAGTCCTGGTAGCCAACCGCCTTGGCTGACCGCAACAGCAGCACAACAGCTCCGCAGCACAGCAGTACCCTGCAGCACGAATTGGCCAAGTCAGCCCGCCCCCCGGTAGCTCCTGGTGTCTTGCCTTTCGGCCCCCGCGTTGGACCAACCAGCGCCACACGCTGCAGCAAATTTTAGGTTTGCACTGCTGCTACTAGCCTAACGTCCCCAGCCTCTGTGCAGGAGCATTGACCTGGCTCACGGCGGCAACTGACTGTCGATTGCCTTGGGTGTGGTCTGGCCATACGCCCCTGCTGTTGCTTTTTTCGCCCGCCTGGCGCCCTGCTGTTGCCTTCGGCGCCCACCTGATACCCTGCTGCCTTCGGCGCCCGCTCGGCGACCTGCTGCTTTTGGCGCCCACCTGGCACCTTGCTGCCGTCGGCGCATGCTCGGCACCCTGCTGCCATCGGCGCCTGCTCGGCGCCCTGCTGCCATTGGTGCCCGCCTCGCGCCCCTGCCACTTTCGGCACCCGCCTTGCACCCCTGCCACCTTTGGCGCCCACCTCGCACCCCTGCCGCCTTTGGCACCCGCCTTGCGCCCCTGCGGTCTTTGGTGCCCGCTCCTCAGCAGCTCCATGGTCTTTGGCGCTTAGCTTTCGGTGCCCACTCCTTGGCACTCTCGCGGCCTTGGCTACCACCCGATGTTCGGGGCCTAGCTCGGTGCTGGGGGGAGCTGTGTGGTGGCCAGACTACGCGACCGGCAGCACCAGTGCAGCCGCACTGGAAACCCCCCCCCACCTCTGTCTAGCTGAGGTGGGGTAGGTGTACGCCAAGCTAGCCGGCTTGCTAAGCCGGGGGGGTTGACGTAGCCA
Organism: Macrostomum lignano; assembly: GCA_002269645.1. Taxonomy (NCBI): domain Eukaryota; kingdom Metazoa; phylum Platyhelminthes; family Macrostomidae; genus Macrostomum; species Macrostomum lignano. The sequence continues at coordinate 47,196 of NIVC01003448.1, read as the reverse complement.
ATCACGCCACGCCACCTTTTCACACCTCCCTTGGCCCCTCAATCTTGCATTGTTTGTTATAATTATATAAATACACACGCAACGCAGTGCAGAATCTTCCCTGCCATTCTATCTATTGAACTAATTAAGGCCTTCCGCCTCAAATCTAAATTAATCACCTAGTTTCTTAAAATTCTTCCCTCGCCACACACCTTGACCTTTAACCCTTATTTTTTATGGTTTATAAAGCTACAAAAAGTAAATCATTACAATAAAAATTTAAAAAATTTAAACATAAACCATTTTAGTTTATGTTGATTCTAGAATAGTCAGTTTCAAAGGTGATATAAACAAGCAGTTTTTGAAATTGCATTTTTTATTTTAATATTGCATTTTGGCAACAGTGAATAATTACTATATCTATAACAAATTACTTGAACATTTGATGTAGTGTACCTCATTTTTTATATAGAAAACCTTCCAGTAGGCCTATACATATTAATTACAAAAACTTTTCTTAGAAAATACTGTATTTGAATTTATGAAAAAAAGAAATTAGTATAGTTTTTGTTTAAATGTTGTGGATGCACCTCTGTAATCAAGATTGGATATATTTAAATATATTGTGCAAAGAGTATAAATAGATACCTAGAGCGGGCCAAGAAGAGCAACCTTGCCTTCAAGCAACTCAAGCAAACTTGAACATACAAACAATTAAAATCTTTAAGCAATTGTTCAAATCGGCTTATTTAATTTCTTGAGCACTAAGAAACCTCAAAATTGGGAGAATTGAAAACCGCTGAAAGTGAGAATTACTTAGTAGTCTAAAGAGGACTGCCTTAGAGCAGTAAATCGCCTTAGAGGGCAGAACACTTACCAAATGGTATATAATCCAGACTCAGAGTCCAAGAAATCCACCTTAGGGCAGAATACCCAGCAAGTAGACTGTGACCCTCTGATCTAGGGAATGCTTGGACTAAGAAAAAACCCTCTATAAGAGTAAGAATAAAGTAGGCAATGCAATTAGACTGCTCAGGCTAGAGGTACAATACCTATACAAATGCTACCAATAGACAAGACAAATAGATGCTACCAACATAGAAGTAGATAAAGAAGTAGTCACGCTACCAACAAGTAAAAGTATATGCAAAAGTACATTAAGACTAAGTGAGCTTGATAAAATAGTCACCCCTATTACAACTTAGTAAGAATAGGTCTAAATAATAAATAGAGGAAGAGAAAGCCTTAGGAAAGCTTTTGGCTGCAATAGTAGGATAGTTACAGTGAGAACAAGCAGCCCTACAACAACTTTTGGTGACTAAGGGGTGGGATATCAAGAATATAAGAAGCCCTACAATATATTTAGCAAAAACTAAGGGCCTATGCTATGCTTTATATAAATGAATGATTGATGACTTGATAACTCTATTAGATTAGAATAAATGTAGAAAACCTACAGATATATACTATTTACAGAGTCTAAAACTAATAGCTCAAAAATGTGATATGACATAGAACATGTTAACTTTTGCATTGAATACAAGTATAGGCCTAGTAGCAATTAGGCCTAGAATTTCGATAACGAGGCATTTAGTGGCCTAGCCTTAGGCCACCCTAATAAGACAGTCATAGTGGCATTCCTTCAGTTTACAATCATTTTTCCACCCACATTTCGGTTCACAATCCCCATGTAATTTTTCATATAAATGATCATAGCTTGCTTGAAATAAACAAAAATTGTTAAACTGAGCATATTCATTACATTAAAAAAACTGAACAGAATAGCCAACAAATGGTTTCTTTCATGGCATGGCAATGACGAGGATCCTATATATCCACTTCAGTTTACGATCATTTAAATGGAAGCAATACATGTAAATGATCGTGAACCGAAGCTAGCATATGTGTGTAAGGGGGTTTTGGTGTTTTACAAGCTCTATCTGAAATTGATCACTATCTCAATACATGGCTAGCTTTGGTTCACGATCATTTACATGTATTTCTTCTATTTAAATGATCGTGTACCAAAGCTAAGAGGGGGTGTCAAAGACATATGTAGTCATTTAATAATTGGTAGCTTGTTGGCAATTGAAATGTCATCTTGAGTTAATGTGCGCTCCCAAGTAACTTGATGTTTTATTATTCTCTGCATGCTGCCACCCCCCCTCAGCTTCGGTTTACAATCATTTAGATGTAAGCAATACATGTCAATGATCGTGAACCAAAGCTAGCCATGTATTGAGATAGTGATCGATTTCAGATAGAGCTTGTAAAACACCAAAACCCCTTTACACACATACGCTAGCTTCGGTTCACGATCATTTACATGTATCTCTTCCATTTAAATGATCGTAAACCGAAGTGGATATATAGGTTATCTTTAGATTCTTGGAACTGTGAAATGGATCACTATAACCCCTTTACCTTCTTTTTTCATTTGAACATGCAACTAATGTTATGATGGATAAATAAAATGATTGGAGTGCTTGTCTACACTGTTTTTTTGCATTTTGATGAAATAAACAACAATTTTGTATCTTCCCTATCTCTCCAATGGGGATTGTCACTAATTTCAATGATTGTAAACTGAAGGAATGCCGTCATAGATATCCCTGACATTTACCCAAAACTGTTCTATATTGTTGCAGGCAGTGCTTATCCCCACGGTACCGTAGGAATAATTTGTCTTATTCCAATGGTACCGTGCGAATCAGCGAATAATTTTCTGCTTATCCGCACGGCACACTGAGGAGATAGCTGCCCTATCTTCTACATATGCCGTGCGAATAATTTTCTGCTTATCCGCACGGCACACTGACGAGATAGCTACCCTACACGTCCTCTGTTTTATTCCATTTCCCCCTCTGCTTTACTAGCTGCCCTATCTGCTACATATATATGCTGTGCGTGAATAGTTTATAGCTTATTAAAAGGGAATTTGAACTGAGGATACTAAGAAGCTGTTGATCTTGATGTATAAACTCAAATCAGTTCTAGACTAGTATATGCATGTGTAAATGCGTGTTATTCTACTTTACTGGTACCCTTCTGTATACTTATTCAACAATAATTCAACAAAGTTGTTATACTGCACTCAAATCGGGGCGCCCAATAAGAACGAAGCAAAAATAGTTTATGGAAATCAATGAAAAAGCACATTTTCTTAAAAACTTCATCATCCTATATACTAAAAATGAGTTGTCTGTATGTGGGTAGGTATGCGATAGATTTCAGAAAAAATGGCTCAACCGATTTTCTTCAAACTTGCACCATTCGATCAGAAATTTTCCTGGGACGGTACATGCATCTTGGCTAAAAAATTGCTCAATGATAAAGGGATTAAATATTCGAAAAACATGCTTTTTTGCAAAGGTCAAGCAGCTCTTTCGACCTAAAATTCATTGTAAGAATGCTAGAGAAAAAAACTGACTGGCTGAATTCTGATTGTCATAAAGATTGCATCACAACAAGTTGAAAACAGTGCCGAAGAAATGCACACACGACTTGATTAAAATTGCGTAACCAATATTGCTAACTTGAACTGAGACTGATACTGGCTGACTGAGAAATTGATTATGTCATAACTTTTTACCCCAATTGACTTGCTGTAAGAATTTAATTATAAGGGCCACAATTCATGTACTCCAATTGAAAAGAGATAGCCTAGATACGAACAGACTGGACTGCCAACGTAGCGACCTGGGTTCGAATCTTAGTAGTGCAAAATAATTTTTTTATAAAACACCTTGAAAACACGAAACTGCTAAACATAAAAAAGCACAATGTCAAACATAAAAGAGGCACCATGTCAAACATTACATGGGCACCATGTAAAACAAATACGTGACTCTATGTCAAACATTAAAGAGCCACCATGTGAAACATTAAAGAGTCACCATTTCAAACATTAAAGAGCCACCACGTCGAACATTAAAGTGCCACCATGTCAAACGTAAAAGAGCCACCATGAAGAACATTAAAGAGCCACCATGCCAAACATAAAAGAGCCACTATGTCGAACATTAAAGAGCTAGCATGTCAAACATTAAAGAGCCACCATGTCGAACATTAAAGAGCCACCATTTCGAACATAAAAGAGCCGCCATGTAAAACATTAAAGAGCCACATTGTCAAACATAAAAGAGCCACCATGTAAGACATTTAAGAGCCATCATGTGAAACATTTAAGAGCCACCATGTCGAACATAAAAGAGCTACCATGTCAAACCTAAAAGAGCCACCATGTCAAACCTAAAAGAGCCACCATGTCGAACATAAAAGAGCTACCATGTCAAACCTAAAAGAGCCACCATGTCGAACATAAACGAACCTTTATGTCGTACATTAAAGAGCCACCATGTCAAACATTAAAGAGCCACCATGTCAAACATAAAAGAGCCACAATGTCAAACATAGAAGAGCCACAATGTCAGATATTAAAAAGCCACCGTATCAAACATAAAAGAGTTACCATGTAGAACAAAAAGAGCCACCATGTCGAACATAAAAGAGCCACCATGTCAAGCATAAAAGAGCCACCATGTCAAACATTAAAGAGCCACCATGTCGAACATTAAAGAGCCACCATGTCAAGCATAAAAGAGCCACCATGTCAAACATTAAAGAGCCATGTCAAACACTAAAGAGCCAACATGTCGAACATAAAAGAGCCACCATGTCAAACATTAAAGAGCCACCATGTCAGACATTAAAGAGCCACCATGTCAAACATTAAAGAGCCACCATATCGAACACTAAAGAGCCACCATGTCAAACATATGTGACTCCATGTCGAATATATACGTGCCTCCATGTCACACATAAAAGGGCCACCATGTAAAACATATACATATGACTACATAACAAACATTAAACAGCCCACCATGTCGAACATTAAAGAGCCATCATGTCAAACATAAAAGAGCCACCATGTCAAACATTAAAGAGCCACCATGTCAGACATTAAAGAGCCACTATGTCAAACATAAAAGAGCCACCATGTCAAACATTAAAGAGCCACCATATCGAACACTAAAGAGCCACCATGTCAAACATATGTGACTCCATGTCAAATATATACGTGACTCCATGTCACACATAAAAGAGCCACCATGTAAAACATATACATATGACTACATAACAAACATTAAACAGCCACCATGTCGAACATTAAAGAGCCATCATGTCAAACATAAAAGAGCCACCATGTCATAAATTAAAGACCCACCATGTCAAACATTAAAGAGCCACCATGTCAAACATTAAAGAGCCACCATGTCAAACATTAAAGAGCCACATGTCGAACATAAAAGAGCCACTTTGTCAAACATCTACGAGTCACCATGTCAAGCGTATACATGACTCCATTTCAGACATTAAAGTGCCACCATGTCAAACATAAAAGAGCCACCAGCTCAAACATTAAAGAGCCACCATGTCAGACACAAAACAGCTACCATGTCAAACATAAATGGGGTGCCTACTATCTTGGAGTGCTTGCTATCTGGAGATGCGTGCTATCTGGGGGTGCTTGCTATCTGGGGGATGCTTGCTATCTTGGGGGTTCTAGCTATCTGGGGTGCTTGCTATTAGGTGGATGCTTGCTATCTGGGGTGCCTGCTATCTTGGAGTGCTTGCTATCTGGAGATGCGTGCTATCTGGGGGTGCTTGCTATCTGGGGGTGCTTGCTATCTGGGGGTGCTTGCTATCTGGGGGTGCTTGCTATTAGGTGGATGCTTGCTATCTGGGGTGCCTGCTATCTGGGGGTTCTTGCTATCTGGGGGTGCTTGCTATCTGGGGGTGCTTGCTATTAGGTGGATGCTTGCTATCTGGGGGTGCTTGCTATTAGGTGGATGCTTGCTATCTGGGGTGCCTGCTATCTGGGGGTGCTTGCTATCTAGAGATGCTTGCTATCTGGGGGTGCTTGCTATCTGGGGTGCTTGCTATCTGGGGGTGCTTGCTATTAGGTGGATGCTTGCTATCTGGGGGTGCTTGCTATTAGGTGGATGCTTGCTATCTGGGGGTGCTTGCTATCTGGAGATGCTTGCTATCTGGGGTGCCTGCTATCTGGGGGTGCTTGCTATCTAGAGATGCTTGCTACTTGGGGTGCTTGCTATCTGGGGGTGCTTGCTATCTGGGGGTGCTTGCTATCTAAGGGTGCTTGCTATTAGGTGGATGCTTGCTATCTTGGGGTGCTTGCTATTAGGTGGATGCTTGCTATCTGGGGTGCCTGCTATCTGGGGGTGCTTGCTATCTGGAGATGCTTGCCTTGCTATCCAAGGGTGCTTGCTATCTGGGGATGCTTGCTATCTAAGGGTGCTTGCTATTAGGTGGATGCTTGCTATCTGGGGGTGCTTGCTATCTGGGGGGTTGCTTGCTGTCCTGGGATATTTTTTTGCATTGCACTTCATTTGAGCAGTTTTTCTATTGTCTATGTGAAGGCTTTATTTGGCCGTCTTTTTGATACTTGTAGAGTGCCAGAGATTCTATCTAGATGCCCCCCATCGGGGGGCGAAGATTGCTAGTCCTATATACTAAAAATGAAATGCTTGGTTGCTTGCTTGTAATTGATTTTCTCCCGAACGGCTCAACCGATTTTCTTCAAACTTGCACCATTCGATCAGAAATTTTCCCGGGACGGTACATGCATATTGGCTAAGAAATTGCTCAATGTTAAAGGGATTAAATATTCGAAAAACATGATTTTTTGCAAAGGTCAAGCAGCTCTTTCGACCTGAAATGCATTGTAAGAATGCTAGAGAAAAAACTGACTGACTGAATTCCGATTGTGATAAAGATTGCATCACAACAAGTTGAAAACAGTGCCGAACAAATGCACACAAAACTTGAATGAAATTGCGTAACCATATTGCCAACTTAAATTGAGACTGATTCTGGCTGACTGAGAAATTGATTATGTCATAATTTTTTACTCCAATTGACTTGCTGTAAGAATTGAATTATAAGGGCCACAATTCATGTTCTCCAATTGAAAAGAGATAGCCAAGAAAGATGCGAACAGACTAGCCGATAGCCGATGTGTAGGCACTAGGAATTGGTTATAGGCTCGGCTAGGGTTCGATTCTGCACTGCGTCAAATTTCAGCCAGTAGTGATTGAAGATTATTTAAATTTATTTTTTTCATTCACTTCGTAAATAAAATATTATCTGACTTTGAATCATTGCAAAAATAGAGCTTGAATCAGACTAAACCAGAGTTTAAATCATGGCTAAACCAGAGTCTGAATCATGGCTAAACCAGAGTCTGAATCATGGCTAAAACCAGTGTTTGAATCATGGCTAAACCATTGTTTGAATCATGGCTAAACCAGAGTTTAAGTCATGGCTAAACCATCGTTTGAATCATGACTAAACCAGAGTTTGAATCATGGCTAAACCAAAGTTTGAATCATGGCAAAACCAGAGTTTGAATCATGGCTAAACGAGAGTCTGACTCATGGCTAAACCAGAGTTTGAATCATGGCTAAACCAGAGTTTGAATCATTGCAAAACCAGTTTTGTTAAAAGTGATACTGATTATCACTGATATTGATGATATCACTGATATCAGTGATACTGGTAACTCTGATAAGAATTTCACTATGTCAAAAGTACATAGCTGTATCAACCCCACTGGCGAGACAGTCATAAATAGATTACATTCACAGTTTTTTTCACTGGCTGGCGCAGACCAGTGTACATTGTGAGCCCTCTGCCCCGGAATTTGGACACACGGGCCTGGAGAGCCCACACCCCAAATCATAGGTTTTTAGATTTAGACCCCTTTCTTCTTTATCGATTTTTCAGTTTCTACCCTGCGTCTTAAGATAAGCTCCAATTCAGCCCACTGGATGATAAATAGCCTGTAATAGTTTGGCTCAAGGGCACCTTATCTGATTCTTCAGACATCCAAATTCACAAACTTTCATCTTTCAAACCATATCATTCTTTCTGAACTAATTTCATTTCACTTCTCATTTCTCAATCATGGTTCGACGCGGCGCCAGCAGTTTAAAGAAGAGCCGCGATGCCAAGCGACGGCGACAGGCAGAATCCGAGGCAGAGCGGGATGCCCGACTGGAAGAACAGCGGCAGCGGGATGCTCAGCGCAGACATGCTGAGACTGAGGCAGAGCGGGATGCCCGACTGGAAGAACAGCGGCAGCGGGATGCTCAGCGCAGACATGCTGAGACTGAGGCAGAGCGAGCTGCCCGACTGGAAGAACAGCGGCAGCGGAATGCTCAGCGCAGAGATGCTGAGACTGAGGCAGAGTGGGCTGCCCGACTGGAAGAACAGCGGCAGCGGGACGCTCAGCGCAGAGAGGCTGAGACTGAGGCAGAGTGGGCTGCCCGACTGGAAGCCGATCGGATTCGTTGCCGTGGAGCTGTGGTTTCTAGGTGAGTTGTATAGTAACTTTTTATAACAAGTCTTTATTTTTGTTTTTTTCTGAATTGCCTTGAAGGGGATAATTTGTAGTATCTATTTTATTCTGTATAAATTAAGCGGATAACGATTTTTGAGGAATGAATTGTCTTAAAAAGCCAATTAAGGCTGCTGTGCTTACGTTCACCCATTGCCCCTTAGGTCGGACACCCAGCAGCAAGGTACAGAAACTATAGTACCCTTTGAGCAGTTGCAGGTAATCCCCATTGTTGGTGATGGCAATTGCTTTTTTTATGCTGTGTGTGATCAGCTGCGTGGAACCCCGCTGGAAACTGACGCAGCCTCCCTGCGGCAGGACTTGTCTTGCCGTGTTGCAGAACTCATGCCACAGCTGATTGCAGATGGCCTCATTGCACCTGAGATTGCTGATGAGATCGTGAATTCCTCTTTTCAAGCAGGAATTTATGTTTCAGATGAAGTTGCCTCTTTGTTGAGCCGCTGCTTTGATGTGGATCTGGTCATTTACCAGGCCAATGGTAGTGTGATGCAATATTTCAGGGCTAATTTGCGCCCTCCTAATGCCATTGTGCGTGTGCTTTTGCGCCATGAACATTACGAGTCACTGAGACTTCGAGAGCTTTTGCAAGCCTTTACAGATGCTGAGTTCCCTCAGCATCCCTGAGTTGACTACCGTTCAAAATCAGGCGCTACAATTTGCCCACGGCAAACGAGGTCGGCATCCTCATTGTTAAGGACACTGAGGACACTGAGGCCCCTGAAGACGGTGATGAGCCAGCAACTAGCCGAGATGTTGTCATTCAACTGCGGGGTGGCGGCTACAAGAGGATTAGCAAAACGCACCGATCGTATGATGCACTGGAGTACGTGTTGCTGTTCCCCCATGGCGAGGACGGCTGGCACCCGGAGCTGCGCATGAGCAATGGCCGCAAGCTGACGCCGATGAAGTACTATGCCAGCGAAATCATGGTGCGAGCGGGCCATAGCAGCCTGCTGCACCACGGACGGCGGCTGTTCCAGCAGTACCTGGTGGACATGTGCGCCAAGATTGAGTCAGAGAGGCTGCTCTATCTGCGGACCCATCAGAGCGATCTGCGCAGTGAGACGTACAGCGGTCTGCGAGACGCTCTATTCGCTGCTGATGGCAGGTCGACCGACACAAATCCGACTGATATTGGCAAGCCTGCGCACGTGTTCCTGTCCTCCAGCTTCGTTGGCGGGCCAAGGTACCTGATGGAGAGGCTGCAAGACGCCATGACCTATGTACAAAAGTTTGGCAAGCCGGACCTGTTTGTCACGGCGACGTGCAACCCTAAGTGGCCGGAAATCAGTGCACAGCTGCTGCCTGGACAGCGACCTGAGGACCGGCCGGATATTGTCACGCGTGTTTTCGAGCTGAAGAAGAAGGCTCTGCTTGCCGAGCTGAGGAAGCGCTTTGGAAAGGAGGCCGCGCATGTTTGCTCTCTGGAATATCAGAAGCGCGGTAAGTTAGCAAATTGCGCTTTCAATTTTCATTCTGTAATTGCATTCCAGGTTTAGCAATCCATATTTTTATGCAAGGGGTCATTGCAAACCGGAATTAAGCTCTGGTTTAGCCATGATTCAAACTCCAGTTTCTCCATGATTCAAACTCCGCTTTCTCTACGATGCAAACGCTGGTTTAGAATTTTAATTAATTTACATGACTAAATTGTGATCACTCATACGTCGCTTTGAATCACTTGTTTATGTCTTCCACAGGTCTCCCCCATGTGCACTTTCTGCTCTGGCTGGTCAGTGGACAGAGAGTGACTCCGGACCGCTACGACAAAATCGTGTCCGCTGAGATCCCGGACCCACAGCAGCAGCCGAGGCTGCACGAGCTGGTGAAGACTCACATGATCCATGGCCCCTGCGGCGTGGTAAATCCAGCCTGCCCGTGCATGGTGGACGGCCAGTGCAGCAAGGGCTTCCCGAAGGAGTTCCAGCAGGCGACCCTAACCAGCGATACTGGCTACCCATTGTATCGCAGGCTGTCCCCTGAGATGGGCGGATTTACGGTGGACAAACTATTCAAAGGCCGCAGCATTCGCATGGACAACAGGTGAGTGAGGAGGTGTTGGTGTTTTTTCAGACTTGATTGAAAGGTTGATTCTTTAATACGAAAGCAAAGTACTTAGTTTAGCCTTGTGTTTAGTTTATTTATATTGCTAAATTGTTTATTTACTGTAAGTTTAATTTACCATTGCTAGAATACATAAATCATTAATTAGCAATTCTTTTCCTGGCACAAATACAGGTCGGTTGTACCATACAACCCGGGCCTGCTGCTCCTTTTCGAATGCCACATGAACTTTGAAGTTTGTGCCACCGTCAAGTCGGTCAAGTACGTGATCAAGTACTTGCTAAAAGGCGGCGACATGGCGTCGTTCAAGTTCGAGGCAAACAAGAAGCCGAGCGGGCCAGGAGAGCAGGCTGCGGATGGCGAACGACAGGAAGGTTCAGCTAGCAAGGCTCCGACTCAAGCCAAGAAGGAGGGGCGAAATGAGATCAAGGAGTATCTGCTGGCGCGCTACATAGGCCCAATGGAAGCCGTGAATACCATCTTGGGCTTTGAAGTAAGTCATAGATGTTTGCAAGGCAGTGCTAGGAGCAAAGAATGGGAAAATAATGATATGGTTTTTAAACTAAAACACAACAGGTGCACAACAGATTTCCGGCTGTGATCCGATTGTGCGTGCACAAGTCTAACGAGCAGCTCGTGTATTTCAACGAGCAAAATGCGAGCACAAAGGCCAGGGCGCCCAGAGATTCGACGCTGACGGCTTTCTTCAAGCTGTGCCGCACTGATGAATTCGCTAGAGGCCTGGTGTACACCGAGGTGCCGTCCTACTTCGTGTGGCACCACAGCGAGAGGGAGTGGCGCCGCGCCAAGAAGGGTTCGAGAGTTGAGGGCCACCCTGGTGTTGTGCACAACACGAACATTGCCCGAATGTACACGGTGAGTCCGAGAGCAGGGGATCTGTTTTATATGCGAATGCTCCTCCTGCAGGTTAGAGGGCCAACCAGCTTCGAGGCGCTGCACACTGTGGACGGAGTGCTGTGTCCCAGCGCCAAGGCTGCTTGCACGGCCCTGGGTCTGCTGCAACGAGACGACCACTGGCGGCGCTGCCTAGCCGAGGCAGTCCAGTCGCGAATGCCGAGAGCTCTCAGGCACCTGCTGGCTGTCATTCTGATTTGGGGCAACCCTGAGGATGGCAGCGATCTGTGGTGCACATTCGCCGAGGATCTGTGCGAGGACCTGCGGTTTCACCACCGAGATCTGAGCGCTGAGGAAATCACCGACCTGGCGCTGCGCGAGCTGCAGAGCATGCTGACCTCCATGGGCGGTCACAGCCTGCCCGAGTACGGCTTGCCTGCGGCCTCCGTGCCGCTTCAAGTCGGACCGATGCAGTTCGACCCGGTTGAACAGGCCGAGATCCGGGAAGCGAGACTGTCAATGCTGACGGAGGAGCAGATTGCGGTGTACGAGTCGGTGACTGCGGATCTTGTGGCCGGCTCGGGCGGTTTGCACTTCCTGGACGCGCCCGCTGGCACTGGCAAGACCTTCCTGCTGGAGGTTTTGCTGGCCTTTGTGCGCAGCCGCGGTGAACTCGCCCTGGCAGTTGCGGCGTCTGGAATCGCAGCGACTCTGCTGCCAGGCGGACAGACTGCGCATTCCACGTAAGTTTTTTAGATTAGGGGAATGCTTCTGAATTTTAGAGTCGCGTTTCTAATCGATTCTACCTATGACAACTTCACTCTAGGTTCAAGATCCCAGTCCGGCTGCTCCGATCCAACAAGGATGTCTGCGCTGTTGGCGCGCAGTCCAAGCAAGCGGAAGTGTTTCGTAGAGTTCGGCTGATTGTCTGGGACGAGATCTCCATGACCAATCGAAAGGATCTGGAATCCGTGGACAGGTGTCTGCGAGACGTTCGGAAGCAGGACAAGCCATTTGGAGGAGTCACTCTGGTGTGTTCCGGTGACTTCCGCCAGCTCCTGCCTGTCGTAGTGAATGGAACCCGCGCCAACAGCGTCATGGCGTGTGTCTGCAGATTTTGTAAGCTAAATTGTGTTTGTGGCATAACAGAAGTGAGATCATTGCTTAGCTAAATTGTGTTTGTGGCATAACAGAAGTGAGATCATTGCTTAGCCTAATTGGGTTCATTGCATAACAGAACTAAGATCATTGCTTAGCGTAATTGGGATCATTTGGCGTAACTAAAATGGGATTATTGCATAACAAAATTGAGATCCTTTCATAACTAGATTGAGATCATTGCATAACTAGATTGGGATCAAGGCAAACCAGAATAGGATCGGATACAATCGGATCCCAATTTAGTTGTGCCATGAAAGTTAATAAGTAATAGTGAAATTAATGTAGGTAAATATTAGGTGAATATATAGCAGGTTGGCTGCATATCAATGGGCCTTGAGATTGTGGTTGAAATAACGTGTTCGCTGCTTTTTCACGATTCAGAGGTTCTTCCACTCTAAAACTGAGGGTATGCAGCCATGAGAGAGAGGTTTGAAGCAGCTTCAGCAAACCTAGAGACTTGTGATAGCTAAGCTTTTTGTGTGACGTTGAGTGCGTGAACTTAACTTGCCCCAGTGAATGCCTCTGACCAGCAGTGCAGAGTAAAGCAAGCCAACAAGCAGTAGGATTGACACCATTATTCTTGCAGTCAAATGCAATGAACTGTGCAATGATACTGTCTTGTTGGCGGAGCCTTCTGCAAGTGCATCATGTTTACTGTTTGTGGGTAATATTTTTAGGTGCAATGCAATTTTTTCTTTTTTCATTGAACTGAATCCCATTACTGTCCCATTACTGTCGTTTTCTGACATTACTCAGTAGTCACAACTTGTTTCTGTCGAAAAAATAATTTAACAAACGAAAGAGGAAAATCGCTGAATTCTCTACATTTGGAGTTTGTTTTCTTATAATGTCATAATGATATGTATTTGTATAATAATAATTTTGCCAGATGCTCACTCAATTGTTGTTGTTTTGTTGTTTTCAATGTGTTTTGCAATTGAAGAAATACAAAAAATGTTTCAGTGGACAAAGACCAGTCCCATGATTCATGAATCTGCACACCTGGTACCTGCCTTATTCTATTTTAAAAGATAAATTGTCAGGCATGCATTTATAATGAAGAATGATACAAAATGGATTACTAAGAAAAGAGGTCAGATGAGAAATAGGATCTGATCAGAACTGGAATCATTAAGAAAAAGAAAGGAGATTAGAAATTGATCCATTGATATTTAATTAGCCATTGATATGAGCTAACCATTTTGAACTATCAAAATGGATCTAATTTGAAATAGACTTTTATGTCATATAGGATTTGATTCAAAATAAGATTTGACAATGTGAATGAGGCATATAAGAAAAGAGAAGTCTGCTGAGGAGTGTGACTAGAAAAGAAAGGGGGAATTTAGCATGATAATATATATCATATATCATGCCTATATATAGCCAATGTTAGCTTTATTAAAAGTGTCAAACCAAAGGTCGAAGGATGTAGCTCCAGTTGCTTTTGCAAAGTCCATTCACAATGAGATAGCTGCATTGAACTGACTCTTTAAGTCATTTATTATAATAAGAGGGGCCTCATTCAAGGGCAATAGTTGCAATGCTGAGCTACTTATTGTTCGGAACATTGCAGTCGCAGTTAGTACGATGAGCAGGGCTAAGAAATTCACTTACAAATGAAGAAAGTAAAAAATTTATCGGGATGTGTATAAAACTGTAGTACACATGAGCAATACAAGCAACAAGAAAATCGGAATAAAGCAAGTCATTTCTCGGAAAGTCGCAATTTCTTGGAATATTATTTAATTTATTTTCAGTAACAACTAAAAAAGTGATCTCAACAGTTTTATAAACTAAATAAATAAAATAATTTTTATCAAACACGTTGACATATACAGGGCTCTAAACTAAAAAACTGTAAAAAGTTGATAGTTTTGTTTTACCTAAAATGCGTTATTAACGATCTCCAAAAATTCCTATTTTAAGCTTAAGCTTAAGAAAGACACTTAAAGTACTCCTGCTAAAAGGTATATTATATTAGACGAATATTAATTATTTCTGCTCCCCGAAGGGGGGCAAAACTTTAGCTAGTCGTATATACTAAACTTCCCACACGGCATATGTAGAAGATAGGGCAGCTATCTCGTCAGTGTGCCGTGCGGATAAGCAGAAAATTATTCGCACGGCATATGTAGAAGATAGGTCAGCTATCTCCTCAGTGTGCCGTGCGGATAAGCAGAAAATTATTCGCACGGTACCGTTGGAATAAGACAGAAATTATTCCTACGGTACCGTGGGGATAAGCACTGCCATTGTTGCAAGACCATCTGCCTTGACTTCAGCTATAAATTTGACACTAGAAAATTCTAAAGTTGCATTAGACAGTTGAGTTGGACAATTTTTTACTTTTGTCTATTTTTTTATTCTAACAGGGCTTGATAAATGTCAAAATTATAATTTATTTTTCTTTGTATTTTATTTAAAAGATAAAATAGATCATGACCTATTGTAGCAGCCACAAATATATTTTTTTTATAATTAGGCCCTATGCTAGGCCTATAGCTAAATAAATTTAAGGCAATCTTTTGGTTTGTTTTGCATTATTATTTTCAAGTTTGAATTTTTGCTAAAAGTTAAAACATAGTGCCATTGTAGAAAAGGATATCTGAGGCCAAAGGATGGTAGATAGAATCTGAAAATACTCTAGGCCAGGGCCTAGCTCTATCTAGTATCTACTATCGCTACTTTTATTGCCCTATCTGTTCTATTGATCTATCTACGACTACCACTCTAGCTACTGCTCTAGCCTATTTATTACTTTCAACTGCTCTATCTAATGCTCAGAGCCATTAGCCTATACAAAAGTCTACACCATAACAGGCATTTTAGTCAGTCTAATCATAATTTCATTTGCTGTACTAACGATTAGACGGTCGTCGTCAATAGAGTGCAGTCCGTCCGAACCGGAAAGTGTGTAGCTCAAACCAGTTTTTGCTTTGCATTAAAACAAATATTTCATTGAGGCTTTCTTTTACAGAAAGTTCTATGTAAAGTATTTTTATATTTAAACGGTCAAGCAGCTTTTGTAGTTTGTTTTAAAAAATCTACGATCCTTTTTAATACACAATTATTTGTTTTTCTCAGATGCAAAACTGCGTTGGTCAAAGTTGGCCGGGTGGACTTTTGCTGCAATTTTTGTAACACTTACATTTCTTTAATAGGCCTTTCCCCGTACTCTGTTCTAAATAGTTTGATATCCAATCATTCACAATTACTGTGAAGATACAAAAAAATATGTAAATTCATGCATTATAAGCTTTTATTTTTATTACGAATCATGATAGTAAAAATCATGATATAACTATTTTATTTGTTGATATTAATTTTAGGAAAAAATATTTAGGAAATACATGTACCACGTAAACATGGTAATCTATGTAGTCCTATGGACTTTCATAAAAAAATTCAATACATGCGCACACTCGTACATATGTACCAGGATAAACAGGAATATAAACTTAAAATATTGACATGTAATTATAAGTGTCCCTTGACGGATTTTTTTGCAGACTGCCGTACGGTTACGCATTTCATCAACCGAAACATGCATGCACATTCATGTTCAGCTAGCAAAATTATACCAAGCTCAGGCGCACAAGTCACTGCTCGCGGTCCCTAACAGTTCAATTTTTACTCTTCCACCGCTAGTCTGCACGTTGGAACTGACAGTAACGCCTTTGGCTTCTAGGGCCGCGAAGTTGCTACCCGCGCTGCCAGATCCGCCGGAACTTTTGCCTCCGCGACCGCCAGCAAAGCCGCCGCCACCTCCGCCACCGCCAGAATTTCCGTTCCCATCTCCTGCGCCGCCGCCGCCGCCAAATCCACCGACTCCCGTAGCGCTTGAAGCTCCGCCAGCCCATCCGTTAGCGCGACCGGAACTGCCGCCGAAGCCCTGCTTTGTCGACGCGTCGCAGTCCGCGCCGGATCCGCTCCAACCGGCGCCGCCACCGCCGCACGACGGAATGGAAGAGGCCCCGCCTCCAGTTCCGGCTCCGCTGCGCGAGAACGACAATCCGGCACTGTTGCCTGAACTGCCAGCTCCGGCGCCGCCACCGCCCCCAGCAACCAGCAGCAGCTTCCAATCGGCTGCGTCGTTGCCGGTGTTGTTCCGACGGAAATATACAAATGTGCCGCCGCCGCCACCGCCGCCGCAGTTGTTGCTGGTTCCGGCCTGGCCGAGAACCAGAGTTAGTTGCGTCACTAAACCGTTAGCAGCTGGTAGAGCAAATCTGGCGCTAATGATGGCGCCGCGACCGCCGGCGCCGCCATCAGCTGATCCGCCCTTAGCGCCCCAAGCTGTTATTAAGAAGCAGCCGGACGAGCTTGTCAGCGAGAAATGCTGCAGATTGCCGAACCGACCAGTGGAGGTGGCTGCATTGTTGGCTGCATTGAAAGCATAACATTATGTAAATACTCTATTTCTCAATAACAAATTTGTTTAAGTATATATTCTTTGCAACATTCCGACCAGTTTCCGATGTACCCGATGTCTATATGAACGACATAGACGAATGGGTATTTTTAAATTATGCCAAACACGTTGGCTAAACGTCGGTGTAGTGTAAATATCCCCATTTAGCTAGCGACGTCCGATACTAATCGAAAAAAACATTGGTCATCGTCAAT
Source organism: Macrostomum lignano (assembly GCA_002269645.1). NCBI lineage: Eukaryota > Metazoa > Platyhelminthes > Macrostomidae > Macrostomum > Macrostomum lignano. Next base: position 30,068 of record NIVC01003448.1, on the reverse strand, counting down.
GTCGTGTTGCTTTACGGGCAAATAATAATTATTATTTTAAGATTTAGAGAGTAACAATTTAAATTCTAAATAAGAGGAATCTCACGAACCCGAATAGATCATCGGACTGGCCAACAGAGCGTCACACGACAGGCGATCGTCGAGCACTTGAGTGAGGCATTCACCGTTAGAATAGTTGTTGTTGTAGCTCCACTGATTAGCCAGGTCGCAGGAGGAGCCGAGCAGACAGTCACCGGGCGAGCTGGAACCCTGCTCCGATCCTGGAACTAGCTGGAACACCGAACACCGCAGCGAGCCCGCAGCGGCGCACTCCACAGCGCACACTCGAACGTCGGCAATGCCGGAGATTCGACGAAAGGTCGCGTTAGTGGAGTTTGCAGCGGGCGGGACCGCCGCGACTGCTACTGGCGTTGAATTCTTTAGGCAAAGATTGGACGCCTTGACGAAGGTGACGGCAAGACAGTCGGCTGGATGGCTGTAGACGAACAGCAGCAGCAGAAAAGTGAGAACTTCGATTTTAGTTTTCATTTTTGCAATTTAGATGAGGCCATTCAGCTCTTCATGTGTGGGATTCAAATCTTAACTTTTTTCCTCAGGAACTGTATCTCTGTAAGCTGATTGGCCAAACCGGTACAGCAGCTCCCAAGAAAATAGCAAGAAGTTATTTTTAGTAGTTTAGTTAGTAGTAATTGCAAAACTTGGCAAATAGTGCTCGTTGTTAGGCAATGGGTCGAATATTTGAATATGACAAATTATCTGATCTGGAGCTCCAACACAATAAGCAGGATGTTACAATGGATTCGCACGTGAAACTCCCAAAAACCGAACCGATGCCCCTATATACTTTTCAGATACTCGTAAAAATTCCATGTAACATTCATTAAAAGCTATAGAATAAAAAATGCATTCAAGAAATTTAAGTGCAAAGCCTGTAAACCTCCGAAAGAATGCGTACTTCAAAGTGCACTAAATTGAAGTAGGTTATTGTACGTCTAAAATCAATTGATTCTATGAGTATGCCAAAAGCTCAAAGATCAAAAAGTGCAAAAATCGTTACATTGAGAAGTTTGAATCAGAAATTTGCTCAAATAAACTAATTCTTGTTCTTCACACTCCAGCTTGTTTTGTACCTGTCGGAGTTTTCATCAGTGTTGTGCGACCCCGGATCCATGCCCTCCATCCCGCCTACCTGCACATAACATCCACCTGCACCAAGACCATCCTCAGCCGCTCGGCCAAGTTGTGAAGGACCTGCAGACAGCCTGGTGCATCCAAAGGCACCTAGCCATGAGCGGCTCAAACAAGGTGATTCAAGAACAGCCGCCTCACATCGACCGATGGGAACTGCCCCTTCCTACATGTAGGGCTCAGCGCGTCCTGCTGTCTCAACTCCGATCTGGCCACTGCAAGCTCCTTTCCTCTTACCAGCACAAAATTGACAGCAGCGCCTCGCCCACCTGCCCTCGCTGCAACCGCTCCGAAGACTAAGAAACCATCTGTTCGACTGCCCATCCGCACCCACGTCGCTGGTGGCTCAGGACCCTTTAGGGCAAACTCGAAGCCGCTGTGTACATTCCTGTGAGTACTCGTATTGATATGCTATATTCTTGTTTACCAGCTGTAAAGTTCCAGCTCACATAGTCGCGTACTGCCTACGAAGCCCCTAGCTTCATCTAAAAGAAGATTAACAGCAAAAAACGTTATTAAAACCTCCGATTGCATTACAGAAAGCGTTTTGGATCAACTAAAGAAAGAAAAAAATCTGCAGTTGTCTTCATTTCCGCGCAAGTTGCTCAAGAAAAGATGCGGGAGACAAAGGATTCGTTGACTTCCGTCCCGTTCCTTATAGCCGACCCTGCAACCCATGCGCCCCACAGGAAACACCAGGGTGGATGCTGTCTTTGCAAACAGTTAGACAAAACACAATGGAAAGCTGCAGGAAATCCTTTATCCTGTATTCTGCTATGCCTTCTGCGCATCACTGTCAGGGATGAGCGAGGCATCAAGTTTCCTGGAGACTGACTCTCACGATGTCGCGATGGGCGAATCGAACACAGTTTCTTTGTTATAAATACCTTGCTGTTTATAATCGTCCTAACATGGTTTTATGATACTAAAAAAGATTTTTAATTCACAAGTTAAATAGTTTCGAAAGTTTAAGCAGAGTTCGGCTGCTGTATTTTAATAGCTAGAAGCAGGGCCTGTGTGCACCATGGCGCATTTTAATTAAGCGACATTGTCACACAACGGGCGAGAGGCATTGCTGCCCATTCCGCAGACTCCCCTAAGCATGACAGGCACACAAGCGCGCGGATACGTACGCAGTCATACGCACAGGCACACACTCACACAGGAGTGTAAGGGGCCCTAACTTTACGAGCTATTTATCGTTAGAAATGTACACTTCACTGTGCCTTAGGGGTTGGCGCGAGTAGGGAGTCGAGTTCTTAATAAGCTTCAGAAGACAGACCCTTACCCGCTTTAGTCCAATTAACTATAAAAATTTATTAAAGATACATTTTTTCTACTTTAAGTAGTATCGTACCGCCCCTAAAGCTTCATAATTTAAAAAAAGCATTGCAATGCTTAATTGTAACTGCTATTACAGTACTTGCGAGCGTTAAAGTTAGAGGTACATTGTCTAAATTCTGATAGAAAGTGATAATCGGTTTGATATTTTACTTCGAGTGATGTTAGGGACGATATATTATAAATTTATGCACATTAGTTGCATGTTGTTGCTTAGCTGTTGTTGGTGAAAATTGGGTTTATAACTTGCGTCCTTCTATGTACTTTATAGTTGTCAATGAGCTTCAGTTGTTTCACAGTAGGAGCCAGTAGGATTTAAGAGCAAACGACAGGTGAACACACAAAATCTAACTTGGGGCAGAGCTGCTTTGTCAACAACCTACACCAGCTCTGCATGGGTTGTCAAGCGGTTTGCTCTGGTTGTCAGGCGGAAGTCGTAGTCTCTGAAAAGCGAGAATTAAAATCAGTTTTACAGCTTATAAAACGAATTTTGACATTCATTACAGTTGGCAAAGCCGGGGGATTTTACGACCTGGGCTGGTTGCTATGGTGAGTTTTGATTAAGAAGACAAACTGTGTCGACTGCGAACAATGGGCGTTTCCTTACTGTGTTATATGAGTTTGCGAACCCAGACCACACAATTGGGGCCATAAATCAATTCATTTGGCTTTCTATACTGGCAATAAACATTATGGTCGCTCAAAAATTAGAATGAAGAGCCTATTGTCGGGTGTTTGCAGGGTTTTAAAAAATATATTCAGGTTTTAGCAGACCGCTCAGAAAGGACCAAATTTTTAATTGCATTGAGTTTTTGATGCTTCTTAGAAGCCCATTATAATATTGCCGTCTAAGTCTTATTCTAATCTCACTGCAATTCCATTCCATTCTCATCCAAATCTCACCCATTCTTACCATAAACTCACCCACACTCACCTTCATCTCACCCCAAGCTCACCCTAATCTCACCCAAGCTCACCCTAATCTCACCACAACCTCACCCTACTCTCACCCCAAGCTCAACCTAATCTCACCAAACCTCACTTTAATCTTACCAAGCTCATCCTAATCTCACCAAACCTCACCCTAATCTCACCCCAAGCTCACCCTAATCTCACCCCAAGCTCACCCTAATCTCACCTCAATCTCACTTCCGTCTCCCTCTATTCTCATCCCAATCTCCACCTGATATCACTTTGATCTCACCTGAATCTCATCCCAATCTCACCATAATTCCATTTCCATCTCATTCCAATATTATTCTACTTTTATATCCCAACTATAACTCTAATTCAATTTCAACCTCACCCAAACCTTATTTCTAAGTCTTCTACAGTGCAAACCAATGCAAGGTAAGCAAGGAAACAAAAAGTGACGCTAACGCTCAGTCCATGACGGTGCATCTGGTTGCTGCTGGGCTGCTTGCAACTCGCTGCTCTGCTGCTCATTCGGGCTCCCACCTGCGGCGTTGCCAGACTCGCCATTGGCTTCGGGAGCGGCTGATGGGTTGCCTTCCACTGGCTGCTGGCTTTCGGCTGCCGCGGAGTTGGCGGCTGCACCTGCGGCTGGGAAGGTCGGTCAACCAACCAATCAATCAATCAATCAATCAATCAATCAATCAATCAATCAATCAATCAATCAATCCAATCAATCAATCAATCAATCCAATCAATCAATCAATTAATCAATCAATCAATCAATCAATCAATCTATCTATGTATCTATCTATCTATCTATCTATCTATCTATCTATCTATCTATCTATCTATCTATGTATCTATCTATGTATCTATCTATCTATCTATCTATCTATCTATCTATCTATCTATCTATCTATCTATCTATCTATCTATCTATCTATCTATCTATCTATCTATCTATCTATCTATCTACCTATCTATCTATCTATCTCAGGCCTTACCCGTCTCACCGTTGCCGTTAGCTTTGCTGCCTCCACAGCCCATATTCGTATCAGTTACTGGCACAGATTTCAGCAGGTAGACAGACAGTCAAAAAGTTCTTTTTGAGCGCACAGTCGCAAAAATTCTGTTTACAGCCATTGTCATATAAAAATGCTTCAAAGTTGTTCCCGTTGCTGTCATGGCAACGCGGCTAACATACGAGTTAATGGAGTTGGGGAGTTTTGAAGCGGAAGGCTGGCCAAATGCCAGGGGGGGGTGGAGTCGGAGCTGCCCAATGCTCAAAAAGTCGGTAAAGAAAGAGTATGGACGTCGCTCCAAGGTTTGAGCAAGTACTCAACTCTTTTGAGCACAGTTCTCTGAATAGGAATGCGAGAGACAAAAGAGGGCCGCACTGATTTCAGTGCCTTCTAGAAATCAGTACCTTTTTGTGGCATTTTTTATAGAGAAGCGATGGAAGCCTAAAATGACGCGTTGTGAAGCTTCTGCCATTTGTGAGATTAGTAATGCACTTTTGTTTGTCTCTGGACAATGACGTTTTTTGGAATTTTAAGCTAAAAGATTATTACAATCTCATGATAAGCTCATCTTTATCTCAACCTGGTCTCACTCCCATCTCATACTATTCTCATTTCAATCTCATCTCAATCTCAGTGTAATATCATCCCCAATCTTGTCTCAATCTCATTTCTCAATCTCATTTTAATCTCAATATTTTTATCTCAGCATAAATGTCGGTGTAATCTCATCCCAATCTCACTCAAATTTATTCCAATTTTGTCCCAATCTCATTCTAATATCATCCGAATCCAATCCTAATCTCATCCCAATCTCACCCTAATCTCATTCCAATCTCATCCTAATCTTATCCCGATCCCATCCCAATCTCATTCTAATCTCAACCCAATCTCATTCTAATCTCATTCCAATCTCATCCTAATCTCATCCCAATCTCATTCTAATCCCATTCCAATCTCATGCTAATCTCATTCTAATCTCATCCCAATCTCATCCTAATCTCAGTTCAATCTCATCCTAATCTTATCCCGATCCCATCCCAATCTCATTCTAATCTCAACCCAATCTCATTCTAATCTCATTCCAATCTCATCCTAATCTCATTCTAATCTCATCCCAATCTCATTCTAATCTCATCCGAATCCCATTCTAATCTCATCCCAATCTCATCCTAATCTCATTCCAATCTCATCCTAATCTTATCCCGATCCCATCCCAATGCAATCTCATTCTAATCTCAACCCAATCTCATTCTAATCTCATCCGAATCCCATTCTAATCTCATCCCAATCTCATCCTAATCTCATTCCAATCTCATCCTAATCTTATCCCGATCCCATCCCAATGCAATCTCATTCTAATCTCAACCCAATCTCATTTTAATCTCATTTCAATCTCATCCTAATCCCACCCTTATCTCAGTTTAATCTCACCTTCATCTTATTTTAATCTTACGCCAATCCTATTCTATATAATTTCAATCAGTATTCAGATAAACAGCAATAAAATCACAAGCTTATGTATAAGTTCGATAGCTATGACATTAAAAACTGAAACGCAACTTCACAGCGTCTGCAACTGTGAGGTGGCTGAGGTATTCACCCCCGTCCTGCCAAGCAACCAAACATGGGCGTCGTTTTTCTCTCTCAAAACAGCTTTTTTTCTGTTGTTGACCAAGCCTTGATAAGATATGAGAGCCCTAAAGTCGACTCATTGCTCTGCGGCCTGAGTCAACACGCGCCTTATTAAGCGTTCGAATTAATTTCTCAGAAACATGAATGCAGAATAAGGTGACGAGTCAGCCTAGTTATAGAAATTAATCAATATTATACTTTCTTCTTTGATTCACAAGATTTCTGGCATACTAAAAACTCAGTTTGTAGAAATTAATCAAGCTTTGAGGTTGGATTTAATGTTGCTTTCTAATCGATTTTTTAATCTTGTATTTCTGGGTTTTGCACTGTTGTTGCTTCCAGAAGATGGAAATTGTAAGTTAATTTGCCTTCTTTCACTCATTTGATTTACTCAAATTAATCTCATCTCATCTAAACTCATTTAATCTCATTCTCCTTGATTCTTTGGTTTGAAGAATCTGTTATTTGAATCCAACAGATCTCGTCTAATCTCATCCTTCCAAGTTAGTCTCAGCTTTCTGAACCTCGTTTATGGATCTAATCTCATCTTGATAATCTCTTCCTTTAGCTTGAATGAAGTCTTGATAGTTTCATCCTTTTGATCTACTCTCATCTTGAGAATCTAATCCAATAGATCTAAGGTTGTTTTGAAAATCCTATTCTTTTTAATCTAATCTCACCAAAAGAATCTCACCTTATAGATATATTCTCATCTTGAAACTCTTATTCTTTAAATATAATCCAATCGTGAGAATATTATACATATAGATCTATTCTCATCTTGAATTTTACTCATTAAATCTAATCTCATCTAGAGAATTGCAACCTTTAGATGTAATCCCAACTTGAGAATCTCATCCTATGGATCTAATCACATCTTGATAATCTCATCCTTTAGATCTAATCTCATTTTGAGACTTTTATCCAACAGAACTAGAGAATCTCATCCTATGGATCGAATCTCATCCTATGGATCTAATCTCATCCTATGGATCGAATCTCATCCTATGGATCGAATCTCATCCTATGGATCGAATCTCATCCTATGGATCGAATCTCATCCTATGGATCTAATCTCATCCTATGGATCTAATCTCATCTTGAGAATCTCATCCTTTAGATCTAATCTCATTTTGAGACTCATTTATCCAACAGACCTAGAGAATCTCATCCTATGGATCGAATCTCATCTTGAAAATCTTATTTTTTAGATCTAATCTCATCTTGAGAATCTAATCCTATAGATCTAATCCCATCTTGAGAATCTCATCCTAGATCCAATCTCATCCTGAAAATCTCATTCTTTCAATCTAATTTCAAATTTCAAAACTCATTATTTAGATCTAATCTTATTTCCAGAATCTCATTCTAGAATTTTTATCACCTTATAAGAATCTCAGCATTCTGAATCTACTGAAACACAACTTGTCAATCAACTCAGGCCTCACAATTGAGCGAGCCAGTCTGGGCAGCGGCTCCCAGAGCGGACTGCTGCTGGCCGAGCTTGACAATGGCCAAGTCGGCAGCGTGTGTATGCTGAACGACTCAAGGGTTGGGACGGCGGTTTGCACTTACCTGCTGGGAAAGGCCAACTCTTCGGCTGTGCGAGTCACATTTTTCAAGGGCACCGCGCCAGCGGTTGTTGTCGCTTTGAATGGTTGCCATGGTTACGATGTGAGAGCAAATTCAATTTCTGATTTGCGTAGGTTGGCATGTCCTTTGATAGAGTTGCTCTCTTCTAATGTATTAGGGTGCCTTCTGGTGGGTTGAGGTGTCTTCTGGTGGATTGGGGTGTCTTCTGGTGGATTTGGGGTGTCTTCTAGTGTATTAGGGTGTCTTCTGGTGGGTTGGGGTGTCTTCTGGTGGGTTGGGGTGTCTTCTGTGGTGAGTTGAGGTGTATTCTGGTGAGTTGGGGTGTCTTCTGGTGAGTTGAGGTGTCTTATGGTGGGTTGAGGTGTCTTCTGGTGGGTTGGGGTGTCTTCTGTCGCGAGTTGAGGTGTCTTCTGGTGAGTTGAGGTGTCTTCTGGTGGGTTGGGGTGTCTTCTGGTGGATTTGGGGTGTCTTCTAGTGTATTAGGGTGTCTTCTGGTGGGTTGGAGTGTCTTCTGGTGGGTTGGGGTGTCTTCTGTGGTGAGTTGAGGTGTATTCTGGTGAGTTGGGGTGTCTTCTGGTGAGTTGAGGTGTCTTCTGGTGGGTTGAGGTGTCGTCTGGTGGGTTGGGGTGTCTTCTGTCGTGAGTTGAGGTGTCTTCTGGTGAGTTGAGGTGTCTTCTGGTAGGTTGGGGTGTCTTCTGGTGAGTTGAGGTGTCTTCTGATGGGTTGGGGTGTCTTCTGTCGTGAGTTGAGGTGTCTTCTGGTGAGTTGAGGTGTCTTCTGGTAGGTTGGGGTGTCTTCTGGTGAGTTGAGGTGTCTTCCGGTGGATTTGGGGTGTCTTCTGGTGGATTTGGGTGTCTTCTGGTGGATTAGGGTGTCTTCTGGTGGGTTGAGGTGTCTTCTGGTGTATTAGGGTGTCTTCTGGTGGGTTGGGGTGTCTTCTGGTGGGTTGAGGTGTCTTCTGGTGGGTTGAGGTGTCTTCTGGTGTATTAGGGTGTCTTCTGGTGGGTTGGGGTGTCTTTTAGTGGATCAGTGTGTCTTCTGGTGGATTTGGGTGTCTTCTGGTGGATTTGGGTGTCTTCTGGTGGATTAGAGTGTCTTCTGGTGGATTTGGGTGTCTTCTGGTGGATTAGGGTGTCTTCTGGTGAATGGGGGTGTCTTCTGGTGGGTTGAGGTGTCTTCTAGTGTATTAGGGTGTCTTCTGGTGGGTTGGGGTGTCTTCTGGTGGATAAGAGTGTCTTATGGTGGATAAGAGTGTCTTCTGGTGGATTAGAGTGTAAATTAGTGGATTAGGGTGTCTTCTGATAGATTAGGGTGTCTTTTAGTGGATTAGAGTGTCTTCTGGTGGATTAGAGTGTCTTCTGGTGGATTAGAGTGTCTTCTGTTGCATTAGGGCGTCTTCTAGTGGATTAGGGTGTCTTTTAGTGGATTAGGGTGTCTTCTGGTGGATTAGAGTGTCTTCTGGTGGATTAGAGTGTCTTCTGTTGCATTAGGGCGTCTTCTAGTGGATTAGGGTGTCTTTTAGTGGATTAGGGTGTCTTCTGGTGGATTAGAGTGTCTTCTGGTGGATTAGAGTGTCTTCTGTTGTATTAGGGCGTCTTCTAGTGGATTAGGGTGTCTTTTAGTGGATTAGGGTGTCTTTTAGTGGATTAGGGTGTCTTTTAGTGGATTAGGGTATCTTTTAGTAGATTAGAGTGTCTTTTAGTGGATTAGGGTGTCTTCTGGTGAATTGGGGTGTCTTCTGGTGGATTAGAGTGTCTTCTGTTGTATTAGGGTGTCTCCTAGTGAATGATGGTGTTTTTTAGTGGATTATGGTGCTTCTTAGGTGGATTAAAGCTTTTCTTTTTTGACTGAAGTATCTCCTGTCAGACTGGGGTATCTCCTGTCAGACTGGGGTGTCTCCTGTCAGACTGGGGTGTCTCCTGTCAGACTGGGGTGTCTCCTGTCAGACTCGGGTATCTCCTGTCAGACTGGGGTGTCTCCTGTCAGACTAGGGTGTCTCCTGTCAGACTGGGGTGTCTCCTGTCAGATTAGGGTGTGTCCTTTCAGACTGGGGTGTCTCCTGTCTAAAAATGTCAATAAAATCTCTCACCCCGGCCCCCAAACGGCAGCCCTCCCAAACGGGCCGGTGGAACCTCAACAACGACTGCGACGTGAAGACTGGCCCGGCAATTCCCGGCATCTGCAACGAGCGCCGGCTGCAGCTGGCCTGCGAGCTGGTGGAGCTGCGCCCGGACAGCGCCAGCAGCGAAGGCCTGGTGGTGGTCGGCCTTACTGGACAGCTTGGCACCGTGTGCGCCACGGGAGCCGGCTTGAACGAAGCTGCCGCAGTGTGCAGAAGCCTCGGATTCGCCAAGTGAGTGCCAGCGAGCACAAACCTCACCTCCGAGCACCCACCTCACCTCCGCGCACCCACCTCACCTCCGCGCACCCACCTCACCTCCGCGCATCCACCTCACCTCCACGCACCCACCTCACCTCCGCGCATCCACCTCACCTCCACACATCCACCTCACCTCCGTGCACCCACCTCACCTCCGAGCACCCACCTCACCTCCGAGCACCCACCTCACCTCCGCGCACCCACCTCATCTCCGCGCACCCACCTCACCTCCGCGCACCCACCTCACCTTCGCGCCTCCACCTCACCTCCGCGCATTCACCTCACCTCCACGCATTAACCTCACCTCCGAGCACCCACCTCACCTCCACGCATCCACCTCACCTCCGCGCACCCACCTCACCTCCGCGCACCCACCTCACCTCCGCTGTCAAACTTCCCCAACTCCCCCGCAGTCCCGAGAGCGCCTACCCCATCACGGGCCGGTACAAGCCGAATCCAAGCGACCCGACTGAGAACACCACGGTGGAGCAGTTGAACTGCAAACCCGGTGACCGGTTAATCAACTGCAATTGGCAGTCGGCAAGTGGCTGCTATGAGGTTCACAACCGGCTGGCAGTGGCCTGCAACCCTGTGGCGCCCACACCCAAGCCGATGCCGAGTCCCACGCTGGTCTGCTATCGTCAGGAAGCCAGAATCTGCTTCGGCACCAATGCCATCAGTTCGATGAGCGAGCTGCAGTTGATGTACAATGCCACTGAAGTCAGCGGCTGCGTTGTTATTAGCGAAGTGACACCTGCTCAGGTATGAGGCTGACCGGGATGCTTGCTTTATATACTGAGTGACTATGTGAGAGTGACAATCTGAGAGTGACTATACAGGAGTAACTATCTGAGAGTGACTATACAGGAGTGACTATCTGAGAGTGACTATCTGAGAGTGACTATCCGAGAGTGATCATTTTCCGAGAGTGACTATCCGAGAGTGACCATCTGAGAGTGATTATCCAAGAGTGACTATCCTATAGTGACTATCTGAGATTTATTATCCAAGAGTGACTATCCTATAGTCACTATCTGAGATTTATTATCCAAGAGTGACTATCCTATAGTCACTATCTGAGATTTATTATCCAAGATTGACTATCCTATAGTCACTATCTGAGATTTATTATCCAAGAGTGACTATCCTAAAGTCACTATCTGAGATTTATTATCCAAGAGTGACTATCCTATAGTCACTATCTGAGATTTATTATCCAAGAGTGACTATCCGAAAGTGACTGTCCAAAAGTGACTATCTGAGAGTGACTATTCGAGAGTGACTGACTATCCGAGAGTGACTATCTGAGAGCGACTATCTTAAAGTGACTATCCACGACTGACTATCCACGACTGACTATCCACGACTGACTATCCACGACTGACTATCCACGACTGACTATCCACGACTGACTATCAGAGAGTGACTATCCGAGAGTGACTATCCGAGAGTGACTATCCGAGAGTGACTATCCGAGAGTGACTATCAGAGAGTGACTATCAGAGAGTGACTATCAGAGAGTGACTATCCGAGAGTGACTATCAGAGAGTGACTATCAGAGGTGACTATCAGAGAGTGACTATCAGAGAGTGATTATCAGAGAGTGACTATCAGAGAGTGACTATCAGAGGTGACTATCAGAGAGTGACTATCCCAGAGTGGCTATCCGAGAGTGACTATCCGAGAGTGACTATCCGAGAGTGACTATCCGAGAGTGACTATCCGAGAGTGGCTATCCGAGAGTGACTATCAGAGAGTGACTATCCGAGAGTGACTATCCGAGAGTGGCTATCCGAGAGTGACTATCAGAGAGTGACTATCAGAGAGTGACTATCCGAGAGTGACTATCCGAGAGTGACTATCCGAGAGTGACTATCCGAGAGTGACTATCCGAGAGTGACTATCCGAGAGTGACTATCCGAGAGTGACTATCCGAGAGTGACTATCCGAGAGTGACTATCCGAGAGTGACTATCCGAGAGTGACTATCCGAGAGTGACTATCCGAGAGTGACTATCCGAGAGTGACTATCCGAGAGTGACTATCCGAGAGTGGCTATCCAAGAGTGACTATCCGAGAGTGACTATCCGAGAGTGACTATGCGAGAGTGACTATCCGAGAGTGACTATCCGAGAGTGGCTATCCAAGAGTGACTATCCGAGAGTGACTATGCGAGAGTGAATATCCGAGAGTGGCTATCCGAGAGTGACTATCCGAGAGTGACTATCCGAGAGTGACTATGCGAGAGTGACTATCCGAGAGTGACTATCCGAGAGTGACTATCCGAGAGTGACTATCCGAGAGTGACTATCCGAGAGTGAATATCCGAGAGTGGCTATCCGAGAGTGACTATCCGAGAGTGACTATCCGAGAGTGACTATCAGAGAGTGACTATCAGAGGTGACTATCAGAGAGTGACTATCCGAGAGTGGCTATCCGAGAGTGACTATCAGAGAGTGACTATCAGAGGTGACTATCCGAGAGTGACTATCCGAGAGTGACTATCCGAGAGTGACTATCCGAGAGTGACTATAAAAAATGACTACTGAAAGACCGAAAAGAAAAGACTTTCTCACTTCCCCAATCATGTCAGGTGTGCGCCAAGGTGCAGAGCTATTCAACATGCGCCGCGGTGTCGGGTGAGACGGCCCAGTACACGCAGTACCACCTGCTGATGCGCTTCCTAGGCGAAAAGAATTCAATTGGCAACTATGTGCGACCGCCAATGAGTTTCGATTTGTACTGCCGATTGGCTAAGGAGACCCTGGCGACCGGCCAGTCCATCGGGCCGGACTTCGTCACCCCCACGAGCGCAATCGATGGTCACTCGGGCGGTGTGTCTGTTGTGGAGATCTACAGGTGAAAATGCGCTTGTGGGAGACATCGGTACCGATGTGGGTAGTAAAATCATCATATATAAGTGTGGGCCTCAGGTGATGATGGCGTCAACGAAGTTTTTAGAATGACTATATAGGAGTGACTGTTAGAGAGTGACTAAGATAGAGTGTATGTTTATTCTTTAAGTGTGACGATTAGAGATTGACCTATCAAAGAGTGATTACTCAAGGGTGAAATTTGGAAGTAACTATGTACTAGTGAATATCCTAGAGTGACTATGCAAGAGTGACTATATGAGAGTGACTATGCAAGAGTGACTATATGAGAGTGACTATGCAAGAGTGACTATATGAGAGGGGCAATAACTATGCGAAAGTGACTATCCACAATCGAGTCACTATCTGAGAGTGACTACCTAAGTGATTATCACCCGAGTGACTATGCGAGAGTGACTATCCGAGAGTGACTATCCGAGAGTGACTATGCAAGTGTGACTATCCGAGAGTGACTATCTGAGAATGATTGTCTGAGAGTGATTGTCCGAGAGTGACTATGCGAGAGTGACTATGCGAGAGTGACTATGCGAGAGTGACTATGCGAGAGTGACTATGCGAGAGTGACTATGCGAGAGTGACTATGCGAGAGTGACTATGCGAGAGTGACTATGCGAGAGTGACTATGTGAGAGTGACTATGAGAGAGTGAATATCCGAGAGTGACTATGCGAGAGTGACTATGCGAGAGTGAATATCCGAGAGTGACTATCTGAGAGTGACTATGCGAGAGTGACTATGCGAGAGTGAATATCCGAGAGTGACTATCCGAGAGTGACTATCCGAGAGTGACTATGCGAGAGTGAATATCCGAGAGTGACTATCCGAGAGTGACTATCAGATAATCAGCAGGTGAAAAGCACCTTCATCCCAAAAGTAAAAATCGCTTTCATTTCACACCTTTCGCACTCTCAGAGGCCTGACAGGCGGCAACTTCACTGACGGCCCAATCTCGGGCAGCGTGGAGGTCGGCACCATTCTCTATGCCGCGGTGGTGCTGCGCGGAGCCGCAAATTTGACCAGCAGCTGGCTTGTCGTTAACAGCTGTTGGGCCACCGACGGTCAGCAGAATGCCACTCTAGTGGAGAATAAGTGCCCAAGGGATGGCAGCGTCATACTGATCCCAGTGAATAATACCGCCATGGCAGTGCGCTTTCAGGCAAGTGTCTTTGCTTGCATTGTTTTTTTTAGCTTTAACAGTGCTTTAAAGATGAATTGTATGATACAACTACCGGTAGTACATGAATTATTCAGACATGCTTAGTACATGATCCTAATATGCTTGTTAAATCATCCTGACATGCTTATTACGTCATCCTTACATGCTTATTACGTCATCCTGACATGCTTATTACGTCATCCTTACATGCTTATTACGTCATCCTTACATGCTTATTACGTCATACTGACATGCTCATTACGTCATACTGACATGCTTATTACGTCATCTTGACATGCTTATTACGTCATCTTGACATGCTTATTATGTCATCCTGACATGCTTATTACGTCATCCTGACATGCTTATTACGTCATCTTGACATGCTGTTTACGTCATCTTGACATGCTTATTACGTCATCCTGACATGCTTATTACGTCATACTGACATGCTTATTACGTCATCTTGACATGCTTATTACGTCATCCTGACATGCTTATTACGTCATACTGACATGCTTATTACGTCATCTTGACATGCTTATTACGTCATACTGACATGCTTATTACGTCATCTTGACATGCTTATTACGTCATCTTGACATGCTTATTTCGTCATCTTGACATGCTTATTGTACTATTCTGACATTTTTAAAAAATCTCACGGCACTTACATCTTGTACATAAGTGGATAGTTTCGCTTTTGGTATACTTGTACACGAACATAATTCGTATTTATTTGTTACATATAGTCATACACATTTCGACATGATTCTGACATTGATAGAAGCCTGACCCTGACCCTCAGACATGCCTCCATAAATGATTCTGACACATTTTAAATCATAGGCACTGAGGGTTTCTAAAGACACGTGAATTATCTATGTCAGTAGTATATAACATGCATCATGTACAAAGTATGTGCTTAAGATACTTACGGAATCATGTAAAAAGTGTGTTAAAATAATGTGTTATTGATGGCAGAATTGTCTACAACTGATATTTACCCTATCAATTGAAATTTTCTTATGAAATTTTTATGTCAGAATGTTACTGGTAGTTACAAGCCAAATTAAATCGCAAACAACCAGAACTTGATCATTATTTTTTGCAGGCATTCATGTTCAACACCAGCAGTGGTGGCATCGGTTCCGGTAGCATGCAGCTGCTCTGTTCCACAATTGTCTGCAGACTGGGGGATCCTTCTGAGCAGTGCAGCAGGCAGTGCGTGAGCTTCTATTATCATGAGGCGGCTCTCGGCACTCAGGCTGAGCAGGAGGCGAGAGAGATGGTCACCCTGCCAGCGTCCTTGAGTGTACATCAGCCGGCGAACTCTGGTCGAAGACTGAGCCTGCAGTTTGGCGTGACTGCAGTTGCGACTGCCGCTGGCCTGAGCTTGCTGTGGATGCTGTAGTTGACCTCAGAGACAAGAAACAGACAGACAGACAGCCAGACAGACAGACAGCCAGACAGACAGACAGACAGACAGACAGACAGACAGATAGACAGACAGACAGACACTAAGACAGACAGACAGACAGACACTAAGACAGACAGACAGACAGACACTAAGACAGACAGACAGACAGACAGACAGACAGACAGACAGACAGACAGACACTAAGACAGACAGACAGACAGACAGACAGACAGACAGACAGACAGACAGACAGACAGACAGACAGACAGACAGACAGACAGACAAATTGACGAAAAACACGCGCAATGAAGCGTACATGAATGCTTAATAATGTAATATGCTTATTTTATTATATTTATATTTTGCCTGTGCGACTGTCAAAAACTGTATTAAAAATATAACTAATCCGTTTTGTAACACACTTTATGCATTAGTATTATACAATTACAATCATTATCCAACAGTAAGTTAAGGCCATAGACAATTGAAAACAGCAAGGTCAGTGATTTATAAACAACTATTGGAACTAGCTCGTAAATATGCGAGAACTACGTTTACATAGGTATTATTGAGATTTAACTAAAAATGAGTGCTGGCGCCCCTTGGTGCTGGCGCCCCTTGGTGCTGGCGCCCCTTGGTGCTAAAGCCCCTTGGTGCTGGCGTCTTTGACTGAGCTCTTTGACCAAAATTCAGAAATTGGCGTATTGTCTATGGCCCAACCTGTATATATGCTTTAAGATGTCGGTTTTCTTACTCGGTATGTCAAAAGCAACAAAGACAAAGACTCGCAAGTAAAAGCACACAAACTAGTTAGCTAATTCTATCTAGATTGCAAGGCAGCATATTGCACAGAGCTCACAGTCATGAGCGTCGTGAAATTCAGTCCGTCTCGGGTGCTACGTCAATCGCGCCACCACCATCGTCCTAGCACCGGCGGCACCGGTCATCGGATGTCGCCGCATCGACACCAAGACAACGGCGAGTTTGGCCTGCTCGAAGAGGACTCCGACCTGCAGACCGGGGTGCACGGGCTGGAGATTTGGCTGGACAGGGAGCGCGGTGGAGCTACGACTGGCACAAAAGCGACCACTGGATCGCACTTTGCTGCCAACCTGGCTCGGTGAGTTGCCGCACATATGGGATTTTTTATGGGAGCGATCATCCTGATTGCCTTCTAGCTCACTTTAGTGGCGTAGGGAATGTTTTAGACTGCTGCTATAGGTCACTTCGTCAAATAAACTATATAGCTAGGTCACTCTCTAGCTAAGTTGTTATCAAGTCACTATTTAGGATAAGATCATATAGTTTATGTCGCTGTCTAGGTAGTCGACAATGTCACTATTTAAGTGAAAGTTTAGGTCACAGGTAGTCGTCAAAGTCAGTATTTAGGTCACAGTTTAGGTCACTGTCTAGTTAGCCGTCAAAGTCACTATTTAAGTCACAGTTTAGGTCACTATCTAGATAGTTATTGAAGTCACTATTTAGGTCACAGTTTTGGTCACTGTCTATAGGTAGTCGTCAAAGTCACTATTTAGGTCACAGTTTAGGTCACTGTCTAGGTAGTCGTCAAAGTCAGTATTTAGGTCACAGTTTAGGTCACTGTCTAGGTAGTCGTCAAAGTCAGTATTTAGGTCACAGTTTTGGTCACTGTCTATAGGTAGTCGTCAAAGTCAGTATTTAGGTCACAGTTTTGGTCACTGTCTATAGGTAGTCGTCAAAGTCACTATTTAGGTCACAGTTTAGATCACTATCTAGATAGTTATTGAAGTCAGTATTTAAGTCACAGTTTAGGTCAACTGTCTAGGTAGTCGTCAAAGTCAGTATTTAGGTCACAGTTTAGGTCACTATCTAGATAGTTATTGAAGTCACTATTTAGGTCACAGTTCAGTAAGTAAGTAAGTATACCCAATTAGACTGAAATCAAATTGTCACACAACCAGCGGCAGCAGCCTGACGGACTCCGCGGACGTGGATCGGGCACATCATAAAACTCGTGCTGGCGACGCTCTTGGCGACAGGGGAGACGGCGGTCAGCGCAAAGGCGCAACTGACTATGGCGACGAGTTGCAGACATTCGGCGGCGGTAGCAACCAGCTTTCCAGCTCAGTCAAGTTGATCCTTTGCGTGTGTCTGTTTCAACTGGTTGCTCTGTTCTGCTTTCTGGTGATTTTCTTATGTAAAAAGATTTTCTCTGAGACGATTGCACCGGTCAGTGCGGTTCAGCTCATTTTACTCGGTAGCTTTGAGAGCATTTTCTGGCTGACAATGCTGTACGCTGCCGCTGGCCTGATGTACGCAGCTTGCTGCAGCAGAGAGAGCGATTAGTGTGCAGGTGGGTGTGCTAATTAGTGTGCAGGTGGGTGTGCTAATTAGTGTGCAGGTGGGTGTGCTAATTAGTGTGCAGGTGGGTGTGCTAATTAGTGTGCAGGTGGGTGTGCTAATTAGTGTGCAGCTGGGTGTGCTAATTATTGTGCAGATGGATGTGCTAATTAGTGTGCAGGTGGGTGTGCTAATTAGTGTGCAGGTGGGTGTGCTAATTAGTGTGCAGGTGGGTGTGCTAATTAGTGTGCAGGTTGGTGTGCTAATTAGTGTGCAGCTGGGTGTGCTAATTAGTGTGCAGATGGGTGTGCTAATTAGTGTGCAGGTGGGTGTGCTAATTAGTGTGCAGCTGGGTATGCTAATTAGTGTGCAGGTGGGTGTGCTAATTAGTGTGCAGGTGGGTGTGCTAATTAGTGTGCAGCTGGGTGTGCTAATTAGTGTGCAGGTTGGTGTGCTAATTAGTGTGCAGGTGGGTGTGCTAATTAGTGTGCAGGTGGATGTGCTAATTAGTGTGCAGGTGGATGTGCTAATTAGTGTGCAGGTGGGTGTGCTAATTAGTGTGCAGGTGGGTGTGCTAATTATTGTGCAGGTGGGGTGCGCTAATTATTGTGCAGATGAGTGTGCTAATTATTGTGCAGATGAGTGTGCTAATTATTGTGCAGATGATTGTGCTAATTATTGTGCAGGTGGGTGTGCTAATTAGTGTGCTGGCGAGTTGAATTGTTCGAAGATTTTAAGGCTGATTTAATTACGAGTATAACGTTCAACTAAGTAGGCAAGTTAGGAAATTCGTTGAATTTGTTTATTGCAGTGTTATAATTCTCTCAAAATTATATTTAAAAGTTTTGTTTTAACGCTCTAAATTAATAATAACAAAGTTTTGCTCGATTTTGTCAAAATTAGAAAAATCGTTCATAGATTGCCGATAAAGACATGGCAGACATTAAATTGTCCTGATACCTTTGTTACCAACGCAATTTAACTAATTGGCAAAGCGCTTTTTCGATACATATCGTGTCTGGATTTGCTGCTAAATTTTTACTTCATTAGCTGTAGCAAAACTTTAGTCAGTTGGCAGTCTTAGACAGACTGCATCGGGTAAAAGTTTTAATCGGTTTCCAGTCTAGTCGCTTTATCGGCGCCATTAACAGTTGCTATGGCAAAATCAATAGCGTCCATAGCAACGCGAGCGAATCGCGCTAGCCGACCGGCCAACCTTCGCCATTCCGCCGGTCTCAGCCGAGGGACCCGGGCTCGAATCTGCGCTCGAAACTGGGCCACTCCAGTGCCGCCCAGCTCGGAGCAATCGGCTCGACACCTTGGTTGCCATGACAACACCTGGTTGCTATCCAAACCGGTTAGTCGTTGGAAAATATCGGATCGACGCTTGGTGCGCAGCCACAGTCGAGCCAGAGCGAGGAGTTCGCTGTCAAGCTCCGGTAACGGGTCCAGCTTCATCGACATCAACCTTCGCACCTCGTAGCCCATATCATCTAGCCAGTCATAGAGGCGCTTGTAGTCAGCCAGGTGGGCAAACAGAATGCCGTGCAGGCGAGCCGCAGCCTCGGACCCCATGCTCACTAGGCTGTTCTGCATCACTTGAGCTGCTGTGGAGTACTCGAACGAATCGTCTGGCGTGAGGAAATTCTGCAGCCAATCTTGAGAAATGGGGATTTGAGTTTTGATTTTGGATTTGCAAACAAAACTGGAATTCAGGGAGTGGAAAGTAGGGAGTGGAATGTAGGGAGCGGAATGTAGGGAGTAGAATGCAGGGAGCGGAATGTGGGAGCAGGCTATTAGAAGTGGACTGTGAGTAATATTAAGGAAGGAGCTGGGATGCAGGGATTGGGATGCAGGGACTGGGATGCAGGGACTGAGATGCAGGGACTGAGATGCAGGCACTGGGATGCAGGGACTGGGATGCAGGGACTGGGATGCAGGGACTGGGATGCAGGGACTGGGATGCAGGGACTGGGATGCAGCTACCATAATCCAGTCTCACGCACAGATATCATATTCGGCCTCGCTGTAGTCCTGTCTCGCTTCCGCAGGCCGCTGGTCCAGCTCCCGGAGCCGCATCCAAGCCCGTCTCAAGCGGCCAAGGTGCCCGGAGACGGCGTGTCGCCAGCGAAGGGCCAGACGTTCCAGAGCAGTGTGCAACCAACCTGGTGCTGAATAACTTCCCGGTGGCCTCGACTGAGACAACTGAAACCTCCGCATCTGATTCCTAATAGTCAATATTCTTTGCCAACCAAGTTTACACACTCGGTTGCTAAGGCCGCCAAATCTGCTTAGCAACGGCGTTGCTACGGATTTCAAGTAGAATTCGTCCCTGGATGAAATCTGGCAAATGAAATTCCACCCAGCGGTCAGGTCGGAGGCCGCGAGGGTCAGGTCGGAATCGGGTCGGGCCTGTTGGGTTTCAAAGTACACGTAGAATGATGTCTGGTTATGGTGTTCTGTTGGCTTCACATTTCAAGTAGTGGAGCTTGTACATGTATATTCGCAATGAAAAATCATAAAAAAACATTTGAATAATCAGCGGCTCACCTGCCATGCGAACAGCTCGTACTGAAGTGCATCGCCAGAACCTGTGAGAGCAACGCGAGAGCCTTCGGCCAGGGCTTGACGCAGCGCTGAGGCAGAGGGCAAATTGGCAATCAGTCGTGAATTGATGATGGACAGAAGCTGGACCTGACGGATGAGTTGCATTACAGTCAAATAAAATACAGCAGCTTCAACCATTTAATTTATGTCTAACACTATTCAAATCGTATCTAACACTATTCAAATCGTGTCTAACACTATTCAAATCGTGTCTAACACTACTCAAATCGTGTCTAACACTATTCAGATGATTTTGTCTAACATTATTCAGATGACCGTGTCTAACACTATTCAGATGATCGTGTCTAACACTATTCAAATCGTGTCTAACAATATTCAGATGATTGTGTCTAACATTATTTAGATGATCGTGTCTAACACTATTCAAATCGTGTCTAACACTATTCAAATCGTGTCTAACACTATTCAAATCGTGTCTAACACTATTCAAATCGTGTCTAACACTATTCAAATCGTGTCTAACACTATTCAGATGGTTGTGTCTAACACTATTCAAATCGTGTCTAACACTATTCAGATGATCGTGTCTAACACTATTCAAATCGTGTCTAACACTATTCAAATCGTGTCTAACACTATTCAGATGGTTGTGTCTAACATTATTCAGATGACCGTGTCTAACACTATTCAAATCGTGTCTAACACTATTCAAATCGTGTCTAACACTATTCAAATCGTGTCTAACACCATTCAAATCCTGTCTAACACAATTCAGACCGTGTCTAACCCTAAGCTACAAAACGGCATAAATTATTCATAAAACCGCGCACATGAAACACCGGCTCCCTAGGCAGACGCCACGAGGTCGCCAACTCCATTGAGCCGTTGCGACTCAGGTGGAAGCCGGCAAAACCGAAGCTCACGTTGGCCGGCACAGATTCGCTGAACCATAAATCAATTTTTCTGGCATCTTTGACGCTGTCGGAATCGGAGTTGACTGCCAGGGCACCGGCGTGAGCTGCGGTTCCGTTGAAGACAGCAAACAGCAAGGCGGGCACTTGAGTCGGCCAGTAGATTCGATGCTGCCTGTTCAGCAACCCGCTGCTCACTTCAATTTGAGCATCGGAATTTGCGGCATCCACAACTGCCAGAACTCTTGCTGCAGCAGAATCTTTTACTGATTGAGTTCCGTTGCCACCAGCGCCGCTTCGGGAAGTCAGGAGCTGCCAGACCAGGCGACCGGAGGCTTGGTTGAAGCTCAGGTCCAACAAGGAACTATCCTTCATCTAAAAGGCGTTACAATTAGCGACAAATAGTCAAGCATCAGATTGAGAGTCAAAGTTCAAACAACTTCAATCATTGAGCTACAACTTACCGAGAAATAGAATCGCTGAAATGGCGCCAATTCAAATTCGATCTGATGCGCTATGCCACCACGATGATCATTTGACATCGACTTGCCAAGTAAAATCTTCATGCGACCATTGCGCAAGGCTACAGGACCGATGCGCTCCATCTTCGCAGGCAAATCTGCTCCAGCTTCCATTCGAGAAGTCGCATCCGGCGTGATTAGGCTAGCAAAGATTTGCAATCTTTTTAAAGAAACTTCCTGCAGAAGTGACGCCTTTAAATCGAGACGAATTGCGCGAGTCAAAGCAACCAACAACTGCATTCTGGTAGCATTAGAAGAGAGGCTGACCACCAAACCTGGCGAAGCAAGATAAGGTGAAGTAAGTTCAATCGTGTAGTTTAGCGAACTGCCACTCACTGTGAGACACCGCAGCTTATTGGCGTCAAAGGGCCGATTGATTGCATCGGGCCAGAGCATCAGCTCCCACAAATTGGCAGTCAATCGACGTTGCACCAGTCGAATCGTGCGCCAGGGAAGTCGCAGTTCCGTTGTACCATTGCTGGGCGAGTTGCTAAGCACAACACCCGAGGTTCGTCGGAAATCCGGCGTTAAATGCCACTTGGAAACGCCATCGATGGTTGTTCGTGAGACTTTGAAGTGTCGGATCATTGTGTACCACTCGAACTGCCAATTTTTCACATCGCTGCTAGCATTGAAGGCGATTCGTACTTGGTCTGTCATTGAGAAGTGAAGCAAAGGTGCTCGGCTTTTCACTAGATACGGTAGAACTACCCGACCGCGGCAAGCACTCTGGTTAGTGCTGGTTTCAGCATTGAATTCCGCGATACCAGTTTTACTGGCAAAGACTTGAACTGCCAACAGTTGCTTTGCTTGCTCGCGACACGCAACACCTGCTGTGGCTTCTCCGTTAGCAGATTTCCAGTTGACCTCGGCTTCGTAGTGTAGGGCTTGAATCAACTTGAAACCTTTAGTCATGACAGTACCTATCAGTTTGCTACCTTGGCTTTTGGTGAATGCTTTAGCAATAGTAACGTCAGCTTGCTGAAGACCGCCATCAGCTTGATAGGTGCACACAAGACTGACATTCCGAACTTTCAACTGCGAATCCAAAGCAACCATGCGAACAATATTGAGAGACGCGGGCCTCAGCAAACCCAAAGTTGGTGCTGTAAGATTCGCCGCAAATTTCAAACTCTTAACATTGTCTTGATTATTCCATGGAAATTGAAACAGATTTGGGTAAAGCATATCAAGTTTATCTGCAGAGTCAGCAAGGCTTACTTTCAAGCTGTTTTGTGTGATATTTACGTCTCCGAAACCATTTGAACTGCCAAAGATTTGCACCGTACGACTTGCCGTGCTGTGATTGCAGAAAATGCGCCAAGAATTTGATACAGTCTCAATCTGCGCTTCGGAGGCGGCCGCTGACAGCACGACGCGATGGCGGTGACGAAATCGCCAGCTGGACCAGAAGTCAAGATTGAGAAGGCCATTGGACAGCCAGTCATCCGGAGTCCAAACGGCGGTCAGGTTGACAGGTCCAGGAGGTGTTGGTAGACGGAGCGCTAGTCCGGGAGCCAGAGGCACTCGACCATCAAAGCTGCCGTTTGCACTATGAATCAGCGACAACGAGCTTGTGCTAATCCCCAGTTTAACAGAAGCTAGATTAGCACCTCGACCAAAAACAGCACGAATGCGACTGGGCCAGTCAGCCTCAACATCTAAAGTACCAACAGTGGTCTCTGATGAACTTTTGGCCCGATGCTTCGAATTCAGACGAAAACGAAATCTTGCAAGGCTGGTTGCTTGGACTGACCAGTTGAAGTCGACTGGCTCGAATCCACTGGCAGTGATGCGAAGACTGCTAGGACCATCAGGCTGTTGAACTGAGTATTTGGTGCCGCGGATGATCACTGAAGACTGGGCTGTTGGATCTGGGTCCAAGCGAGTGCCTCGAAAGCGAACGTCTGCTGTCACAGCGTCGCCACCATCGTAGAGAAACAGTTGCCATCTCTTTCTGCCATTTTCTCCTACAGTAGCTTCTTCGGTAGCATTCAGAGTCACTACCGGACAGATTACCCGGAGACCACTGGAAATCACGGGGTTTCCGCTACTGCCATTGCTAGTTAGGCAGTAAATTCGACTACTTAGAAGGTCCATTCCTGCAGTTGCTCCACTCAGCGTCAGTTCAAAGTCGCTATCATCAATGCCGCCTCCTGAGTTCAGGCCGATGCTGGCGTTGGCAACGAAGGCCTCAATGGAGTTCACACCGAAGGCTATGCCGAGAACCCAGTCATCGCGTCGACGTATGTAACCTTTTGGATCGACATTTCTATTGCTGATTCGGCGGGCATCAAAAATCCTTAGCGACTCGCCGTGCGCTATTCGGTCAATATAGGCAGCTGCCGGAGTGGCAACAAACTCGAGTTGCTGCAGCGACCTCCATGACGTCTTGATAAAACCGCGCAAATTTGTTTCCCCGCTTCCTGCCAAGACAGCTGCAACGCTAGCATTCAGAAGCTGCGGCTCAAAAGTCAATATCAAAAGATTGTTCTGATAGTGCACTCGAGCTTTTAAATTAGTCAGCGCCTCGTCAAACTCGTGCTCGTACAGCGCAACGAAATTGGAGCTCGGACCCGACAGGGCCGCGGACAAGAGGGCTACCCGACGCGACAGTTGGCAGCGGAGCTCCGCCGAACATCGGCGCCAGTGAGCGACCGGCGTCGCCAACCCAAGGCGCAGATGCAGCGGCCACCAGCGAGTAAGCACCTCCATCCCGACCACCGGCTCGAGGCCAAAAGCTGACACAGGAGACGTCAGCCACCAGGCAAGGTCGACCTCCCCGCGCCGAGTCGCAATCAGTTGAGCTGACAAGCGAAGCTGCTTAGCGATGTCAGAGAAAGGCGCCGCATCTTCCAGTCCGTACAGATCCAGGGCCTGAAAATTTAAACAGCAAATAAACATCGTGGATAACTCGAGAAATCCGAACTCAAACAAAACATCTTACCTGCTCAACAGTCAGATTGAATAACGGAAGCTGATTTGAAGCGCCATTGAACGTAACACCACCGCGTCCTCGGGCATCAGCTCGAAACTCATGTCCGTAGCGCACGTACCTTACAGTAGCAGCATAGCCTTCAGCAACGTCTGAGCTGCGATAGGCGAGTCCGATTTGCTCTATTTTCGGTTCTGACGTATTTAACAGGAAAGTCAATCGTCCACCACTTGAAGGACGTTCCACTGCCAGGTGGATATCTGGGCCCCATCTGTTGTCGATGCTAGTTTTCTCAAAGTCCAATCGCATACTGCCGAGTTTGGGCCAGGTAATTTCGAGCCTCTGACGAGCCCGAATGTTCGGCTGCTCAGCTAAAAGTCTAAGCGAACCAACTGACAGGTTGATTGCTCCTGAGAAATTGAAGTTACCGGCGCTAGCACCAGTGGTAGGGCTGGTAGCCTTGATAAGGATAGAAGCAGTTCGCAATGATAAGTTCCAGTCAGCTGTCAGCAGTCCCTGTCTTCCGCTTACGTACGACCGAAGTTCAAACTGCACGGAGGCTCTCTGAGCTGGCCAGTTCGATAGTTTTGCACGAAGCTCGCCGCGGCCGGCGATTTCAAGCGTTGCTTGAACCTGACGCTGTAGCTTGAGAACTCTGACATCCAACAAGACCTGCGAGCTCCCCCAGCCTTTCTGCAGGACATGCCGATGCAGCAGTCGCAAGTCTACTGCATCAATGTCTGTCTGAACACTGGCTAAAAGGCTGTTACCGAGACTGAATGTCATGTTCTGACGAGCTCTGACTGTACTGAGCAGCTGCCAAAGTTGGCGCAAGAAAGCTGCAGTCACTGCGTTAGCGCTTGCGCGATCGATCGCGACAAAATCTGCGCGTACGAGCTGTCGCGCAGCTTTCACCGTGGCGTCATCAACAGCGGCTTGGGTGGAAATTTTCAAACCGCCGCTGCGTAGGAGATGCGAGTTATTTGGAGTTTCAACAGTGAGAGCGTAGCCGACTCGATGCCACCATGTTGATGCACTGGCTGAGTAGTTTTCAGCCAGCTCAACCTGCTGTTTCATCCTGAACAGGCACTTTCCGTTTAGCTCGAACAAGCTGACAAGTTTGAAGAAACCTCTGCGATAGGCAAGCCAACTGAGTTGATTTGTCAGGCTGAAGTTTCTCGGCACAAGGCTGCCATCTGCGCTGATCTGATGCGTCAGACCACGGTTCTCAGGCAGGTGCAACAAGGATTGTTGAAAGTAAATTGCGTTCTTGGAATGCTTAGGTTCTCGGAATCTCTGCGTGTCAATTGTCAATCGCAGAGACTGGTTCAGTGAGGTCAAAGCTGGCCAGTAGTGCTTGATATTGAATGCTATGCCGTCAGTTTCTTTATAAATTCTCATACCGCTGGGAGAACGAATAAACCGAACATCTAGGTTGAAGCTTTCCAGTGGCGCCGGACGAAATACGCCATCTGCAGTTTCGATTAACCCCATGGAAGCTGCTACAGTTGTCGATCTGCTTGAATTTGATGACAAAATCGTCAAAGCTCCACGAGCTTGACACAGCGACATGAAGTTACTGCCGGCATCAGACACAGATAGGTTCAATAGAGCCTTTGGAACTTCTAGCCTTTGCCCGAGAGTGCCAACAAGGCTAAATATTTCACCGCCACCAGACAGTGCGAGCCATTTCTCACCTCGCGTCTCTGCTAACGAAACATTGATCGTGTCGGTTCTGTCAGAAAAAACATCAGACGGCAGCATTGAAAAGCTTCTTCCAAGCGCGCTATGAGTAAATAACTCAAGTCGATGCCCTAAACTTAAATTTAGAGTACCTAAGCCATTTTCAATGCCAGCTCGGCTCACGGAGGTTTCAAGTCGATGCCGCATCCATCCAACCCCAAGTTGTCGGGCTTCTGTCGATTGTACAAACACCAGCTTATCTGATGAACCATTTGACACGCGACCGCCAGAAATTCTAAAACGCGCAGAGGCCGTCTCATTACTGCCTGATTCGGTTAACCGCGCAGAAATTGCTGCTTCAAAATCCGAGACACGAAGTCGCAAAGTTCGAGCCAAAGTTAGGCTTCCAAAGTCGCCATCTAAACTGTTGATACGCCGGCTGCCGTTGGGAAATCTCACAGTGAGTTGATCAGTGCCGGACACTGCATCGGAGACCAAGTCTAGACCGAATCTCTGCCAGGGTCTGTCCACTCTGGACACGTCGCCAGTCAGTCTGATAAAGGGAAGTGAAAAAGTACACCTTTGTCTTTATAAACCAAGTCCAGAGCTTGGGGCTCAACAGTAATGGGTCTGAACTTTGTGCCAAATTGATCTGATTATGACAGCAATAGCTGCAGGATATGGTTGCGGGCATTCTGGCTTCGGCGAAATCGTCAAATAATTGTGCCCGTTCCTCTGGATCCTGAGCACAATACAAGCGCGCCAACACTGTACGCAGACAAGCACTCATGCACACGCTCGAACAGGGTGCACAGGGAGGGGCCCTGCCTTTCTAATCGTCAGGCAGGAACACTCTTTGTGCCTTGGGGGTTGTCCCTCATGGGTTGAATCAAAGCACTGGTCAATTTTTGTGCACGAGCCCCAAATGATACGCACCGCCAATCTGAGCTGTTGCGGCTCCAGTTTCCAAGAAACGAGTAGCTCTGGCTGCCAGCCAACAACTGGGCAGCGGCGATGCCTCCTCCAGCCTGCAGACTCGAGTTGAGACTCACCGGAAACACCGGGTTGCTGGCGTCGAACTTTAAAAAGCTGCCTTCCGAAGTATTTAGCGAATTAATTGTCAAACCGAAGTGTCTCTGAGGAGAGTTTCGGTTTCCAAAAACTATTTTGGTCTCTGACATGGTCTCGGTGGTTTTCTTTTCCAGTGTAGCTTCAAACAGTTCAGCCTTGGGATCCTGCAAATGGCGGAAAAATGTGTAACAGATTTAATCTTTTTTAATTTTGTAAAATAATTACACCCGCCTAGTTATTGCGCGACGCATCTGAAGGCTGCGTACAGCTGGTCAGTCCAATGACTAAGAGAGGTCGCCAGCCACACAACAACAACAACAACAACAACAGAGTACGCTGCCAGATCACAAAAGCAGCGTCAGATGGCGCGCTTCAAAGCTTGGGCGCGAACAAAGCAGCCACACACAGTCTCAATTACTCCAGCTAATGCTGGCACCAATTTCACAGCTGGGTGAACTGAAGCAAAGCAGAGTTACAAGTGTCTTTCTCAAGGACACAAATTGTTCCATTGGGATCGGGAATCGAACCCCGAACTTCAAGTCGTGAGTCCGACGCTCTAACCACTAGGCTACAACCCTCCACTGCTACAGCCCCACTAGGCTACAACCCCCCATTGGGCTACAACCCCCACTAGGCTACAACCCCCACTAGGCTACAACCCCCACTAGGCTACAACCCCCACTAGGCTACAACCCCCCCACTAGGCTACAACACCCAACTAGGCTACAACCCCCCCCCCACTAGGCTACAACTCCTACTAGGCTACAACCCCCAACTAGTCTACAACCCCCCCCCCCACTAGGCTACAACCCCCAATTAGGCTACAACCCTCCCCCAACTAGGCTACAACCCCCAACTAGTCTACAACCCCCCACTAGGCTACAACCCCCAACTAGGCTACAACCCCCACTAGGCTACAACCCCCCCCACTAGGCTACAACCCCAACTAGGCTACAACCCCCAACTAGGCTACAACCCCCACTAGGCTACAACCCCCAACTAGGCTACAACCCCCAACTAGGCTACAACCCCCAACTAGGCTACAACCCCCAACTAGGCTACAACCCCCAACTAGGCTACAACCCCGTCATATTCCCCCCAGACCCTCCAGGTATTTTATAACCTTATTAAATATCGTTTACAGATTATAAACTCACCTGTCGCTCTAAAATTAGACTAAACTTACTCCACTGTCTCTGCTTTTTAACGCTGGCGCAAATGTTGTGGCCCGTGATAGTTCTGGAAAAAGCTCGCATGCACAACTGCCAAGATTGTCTTGATGAAATGTCGTCTTGATTTTCAGAAATCCAGGTGTCATTAAACACTGGATTTTTCGCATCATTCTTGCCTTCAGCCAGAACACTCATCAAGCGCACTCTGAGCAGCTCCTGACGTTGCAGGGGCGATCGAAGACCCACAGACAGGCCCCATCCATCAGAAGTCTGCCAGCGCCAGAACAGCTCCACTGAGAGATCGCCGTCGCCAGAGATGCCCAATCGATGGATGACACTTGAACGCGAACTCCGCCTGCCCATGGACAACCCTGATAGATGGACTGAGCGACTGGCATAAACTGAGAAGCTCGGCTGCAGCATGACGGAGCATCGGTTCGAAAGCTCTCAGTCACAGACGGTGGCCGCCGTGACACACCGCTATTTGCAATCAGTGCCGCCTCGCTTGATATCAAGAGGGCCTGCGAGTGAACATGGCTGAAGATTAAAGATAGAATCACGTGTTTCAAGCAGATAACTTCAAAAAGAGGAGGCTTTCTCTTAACTTCCATCACTTCGGTCGAGAAATATCTGTTCTACGAGTATAAATGGCTCCAGATATTGCAAAGTTAGCGGTGAAAAAATATGAAAATTTCTATTTTGCTGAAGCATTTTTGCAGCTAAAACCCTGTCTTTAACGAAATTCGCAAAAAATCGCAAGTTTTGCGTACTTCTAGTTTTCGTTTTTTGTGATTTTTTATCTTAGGAGAGTTGAAGATTCGGTTTCCCTACCTGTCCAAGGCTTGTAGTCACTTGCAATGTTGTCGGCATCAAAACAGACTCAATTGTCGCAGACATCCACGTGTCGTCCCACAGAAGCCGCTGCAAATCGCCAATAGAAGACTCGCCTGTCCAGTCAACTGCTACAGTAACATCGCCTCTTCTTCTGATGACCGCCGTATGATCACCTGGGCCGTTAGAAAACCGTCGAATCAATTCCGCATCCAGCAGTGGAACAGCAAATCCAGTCATCTGGTTATGTAGGGTCAGTTGAAACTCGGCTCGAGTTGGCATCGAGATTATCACCGCATCAGCGCTTTCCCAGTCAATCTCATAGCTGATATCAATCAGGCCGTCTACCAGCTGAAACCTGTCGGCGCGAACCGACGGTTTCGACGCCCGGTCGATGGAGAAAAGCGCCGGAGGTTTCTCCACCAATTGACGCAATTGCCTCAGAGCTGCGTCGCTTTTCAACGCAGAGTCCTGTGAAAGTGACGATTCCAGTTTTTCGAGCCGTTTCCGAGCGACAG